>JASDQU010817540.1:26299-39861 GCA_032191745.1 Picea mariana
GAAAACAGAAAGGATTGGTCTCACAGACTCCCTGAAGCATTATGGACCTACAGAACTACCTGGAGAAATACTACAGGATTCTCTCCCTATGAATTAGTTTATGGAAAGAGTGTTGTCTTTCCTGTAGAATTTGAAATCAAAACCTTAAGGACTGCTTTAGCTGTCAACCTTGATTTGACCGATGCACAGACAGCTAGGTTGTAGCAGCTTAATGAATTGGATGAAAAAAGACTAGATGTCATTCATCAGACAACTATGATTCAACAGCAAAGATCAAAATGGCATGACAAAACTATCAAGCATAAGCAATTCCAAAAAGGTAATTGGGCCCTACTGTATGACTCTCGGTTCAAAGAATTTCAAGGGAAACTTCGTACAAGATGGCTTGGACCCTACGAAGTAGACACTGTTTTCCCCAATGGAACAGTAAGGCTCCTCAAAATTGATGACTCTAAAACACCGTTACTTGTAAATGGTCATCGGCTCTGTCTATACCAACGCCCTATTTCCAAAGAAGATTTTAAGGCCACATGTGTGGCAGACTCTCATTACCTCTCTTTAGAGGGGGCTCCTACCCCTCATTGTAATTAATTCTTTTAATTTAATTTCTTTAGCATTAGATTAGATTTCGTTTACTAATAATCCCTGTCAAGAAATACCATGTTACAATTGATTTTTGCATATTCTCGATCCAAGCAAAGGCCTACTAAGAGAGGATGATCCTACTTCAAGAAGAGGCAAGCTTTCCCATTGCTGAAACACCATTGTTCTGCAATCTTCCACATTTCCCCCACTGTTGAAACACCACTGTCAGCAACCTTTTTCCATTTTCCCATTGCCGAAACTCCACTGTTCCGCAATTCTTCACATTCTCCCACTGCTGAAACACCATTGTCAGCAACCATTCTCCCATTGCTGAAACACCATTGTTAAACAATTTTTCACATCCTTTTCCTCATTGCTGAAACACCACTATTCCGCAATCTTCCACATTTCCCCCACTGTTGAAACACCACTGTCAGCAACCTTTTGCCATTTTCCCATTGCCGAAACGCTATTGTTCGGCAATTCTTCACATTTTCCCATTGACGAAACAACAGCGTTCAGCAATTGTTTCACCCTTCTTTCTACGGCTGAAACACCACTTCCTCAGCAGTATTCTACAACATCACTCTTCAGCAAACATTTCTTTGTTCTTCCTACGGCTGAAACACCAACTTTTCGTCATTTTCTGTCAATAAGCTTTTGCGCTCTCATACTACATTTTTTCCTTCCAGTCAACAAATCCTTGATACAATTCATCTAACAAATCAAAAGTCTCCACCACAGCCACTGCAGAACTATTATGGATAGGTATTATATTTTGTTTGAAGTACGAATCAAAAGGTAAGGGTGAGGTATGTAAATTCTATGTAAATACAATTAAGCTATAGTTAATGAGAAGACTCCAAATCATTATTATCTCTCATGTAAAATCATTATTAGCCACACTTGAAGGGGGGGAGGAAATATCAAACTTTTATACCACCATTTCACATGAATTAACCACCGCCATTCCTATTTACCATCCTTTCGCTTGTTTCACCACCATTTGCATGCCTTCACTCGAAAAACTTACTCTGCACAGAAGTTGTTACTCGACTCTTTGACGATGTATTTTACTGAGTTGTTATCTATGGGAGGCTCTGTTATATGGTACGAACCCGCCATGATAGCCCTATTAGAACTGTATCCATAAGCCTATCAAATTTTTCTGCAGGCAGGATGGCTCGGTTATTTTCAGAGACTCCAGGGGTTTGATCAACAACAGGTTCTACAATTTGCTCAAAATTTCTAGGAAGATCATCCCATTGTTCAAGGGGTTCAGATTTCAGTTACAGAAGAGGATATAGTGCAGGTTTCGGGTCTCCCTACCAATGGCATTCGCTTGTTCAGCCGCAAACATATCATCCTGAATGCCCAGCAGGATTTTCTCTTGCTAAGGGAACAAATTGAACCTAAAGGCCAGGGTTTCCAACTCAGCTCGTTGCTGCCTCCATCGCCGGAAGTTGTAAAACTCGTCAAACACTACCTTACCTGCGAAGGCCGATACCAGGTAGTCTACCAGCACGATTTTGTCCTGTTGTCTCATTTAAGACATGCTAGATTGGTGAAAATTCCTTATTATCTTCTCGGATGTCTTAAAAATATGTCGCACTACTGTAAAAAGGATAAAGATCCCGCCCTTTCACTCACCCATCACCGTCTCGTTCAACTTCTTATCCAAAAGGGTGTTGCCCAACAAAACCCTCCACTAAACAACCCACCCATAGATTCCCAAGAAGCTACTGAAATTCCTGAAAATCTTGAGGAACAGCAACCACAAAACCCTCCAGACTCTCCAGAAATACCTAACAGTCCCCCTACATACCCAATCAATCCAATTGACCCCCCTACCATACCAAGCCCGCCCCACATTTTACCAGAATCATCCAACCCTGCCCTTCATATTCTTAGTGATGATTCTGAACCAGACAATTCTCCCTATCCCATCATTGAGGAAAAACCCCCACGCAAATGAAAGCAAATTCCTTTCTTTCACCCTTTTTACAAAGAAAATGAACAAGGGCCTCAACAAGGGAAGCCACTACTTCCCTAAACCCCCAACCCATCTGACTAATACCCCATACACCTCCAACCTCCCAAATGCCGGAATCTTTGCCTATTCCACCCACGAGCACGGAAACACAAGAACCAGATGCCCAGGGTGTTGCGACATCATCCATTTCAAATAAAGTAGCTAAAACACAAGAACCAGCTACTCATCAAGTAGTTGAACCACAAGAACCAGCTACCCAATTCGTAGCTGAAACACAAGAACCAACTACTCATTCAGTAGCTGAAACACAAGAACCAGCTACTCATCAAGTAGCTGAACCACAAGAACCAGCTACCCAATTCATAGTTGAAACACAAGAACCAGCTACTCATTCTGTAGCTGAAACACAAGAACCAGCTACCCATTCAGTAGCTGAAACACAAGAACCAGCTACTCATTCAGTAGCTGAAACACAAAAACCAACAACTCATTCAATGGCTGAAACACAAGAACCAGCTATAGCTGTCACACAAGAACCAACTACAGCTGAAACACAAGAACCAACTGCTGATATTGATACTGAGATACAGGAATCAGAGGCCCGGGGTGCTGCAACATTACTTTCTTTACATCAAGAAGCTGAAACACAAGAATCAGCTTCTGATCCTATGGTTGCTCCACAAGAACCAACCAGAGCGGCTGTGACTGCTACACAAGAACCAGTCACTCCTCAACCAGAACCAATAATGGCCTCTATCTTACAAGAAAATGAGTTCCTAAGGTCTGAACTGGAAGCCTACAAGCAAGAGCTAGCCATGGCAAAGGAAGCCTATGAGAAGGAACTTAAATTGTACACCCTAGCTCGCATAGAAACCATGTCAGAGGGAACTACAGCAGAGAATCCATGTCGAGAATATATGTGCAGTCAATGTGGGGACATATACTATCAAGCAGGCTATAAAGTAATTCAAATTCCAATGCCAGGAGCTTCCCCTGCATCTTCGACTTTTGCAGTCAAAGAAGAACACCCTGCTATTACACAAGATCCAGCAGGACCTTCCAAAATTAAGACTGAGCCCTGGCCTGCAACAAATGTCAAATCTGAAACCCCTTCTTTTGTTAATAAAGCTGTA
This sequence comes from Picea mariana, assembly GCA_032191745.1. NCBI lineage: Eukaryota > Viridiplantae > Streptophyta > Pinopsida > Pinales > Pinaceae > Picea > Picea mariana. Next base: position 30,011 of record JASDQU010817540.1, read on the forward strand.
CAAACATTGCCTATTGATGAATCTTCCCCTCCCAGCCAGATCAATACCCACACCTTTGTGGAACAAGCCACTCAGACCCTACCTTAGCCTACTACTTGCAACGCTGAAACACAAACTCAGCCATGGGATGAGCAGGCAATAATAGAAAAATGGAAAAAATATTCTTTTGTTACACAGGCCAAAAGCCTACAGGAACACAGACAAATCTGGATAAATCATACCTACTCAAATTGGGAAGCTTTGGAGAAAACATGCTAGGAATCTCGTGCCCTTAAGAAACATAATAAAGAACTAAAAGGCAGATTGCTCCTGATATTTGACTTGGCACAAAAGTTATTGGCTACAAGGAAACCATCCTGCAATTACTCTACGTTCCTCATGGAACGACTTACATGGTTTCAGATCAAATCAATCACAGAAGGCAGACCCCATGCAGTGTTACATCCAGCAGATTTTGTTAAAACCTTTGCAGAAGCCTCTGCTATGGATCAGCACCTCCTCTGTGAGGTATATTTTCATAATGAGGCCATCCCTGAGAACCGACAGCTTAACCTTAACCCTCTTGTTGGTGACATCTGGATCTGGGCACTCACCTCTTTCCTTAACAATCAAATTATATGCCAGGATGACTTCCTAGCTGCCAAGCACAATAAGGATAACCGCCTTCTCTGGATAAGGCCAGAACCACAAAATGTTGCCACCTTTGTTACAGAGTATTATCAGTTTTTAAAGAAACTAGGGATGACTCAACACATTTAGCAATTACAGACATCAGTGTTTCAGGAGTGTCAACATTTCATTAAATCAACAGAGATTGTTGCCCTACAGGAAAATAACATGTTTTGGCAACAATCTACTGAGAAAAGATAGGAACACAATCCTTTTAGCCCCACTAATCTTGAGATAGCAATCTCCAGGGTACCTAGCTACATCAAGTGTGTTCAGCAATGTGCTGAAAGCTGGATAGGGTACCAGTTTCATTTTCCTATCCTCTGGTTGCCAACAGGAAAATATCAAGTCCATTATAAGTTGCCCAAGAAGGCCGAAACAACATCTTGGCAAAGGTTACAACGCGTTCAAGGGTTCAGAGCTCCAACAGACATCACCTTCCACATCTATTGCTTGAGTAACTTGCACGCTTAGAGTCGGTATTCAGATTTTGATTCAGAGTGAAGTTGCCTGAGGAAATGCAACATTTTAAGTTGGGGGGATGTTAGGACCATACAATGTACCTTTTTGCTCACACTTTTTGCTACCTTTACACCCTTGTTTCACTCACATTTAAACTCACATTATCACCTTACCCTATCTTTCCAAAGGTATACAATGTATCTTCTCTTTACTATATGTTTAATCTGTTTTACATATAATTTTACATTACTCTCGTACTTAACCATTGATCAGAAATGTATAAGTGTTGAAACAGTTTGAACTGCAAAGTAGCATTAAGGCCTGTTGTTGAAAGAGTTAAGCACACAACCCCTGTGGTTGAAACATTCTATGGACTACGATGCTGAAACAACAACTCACATAGAAGAAGCTGTTACACAGTCTGTGGTCAACGATGCTGAAACAACAACTCACACAGAAGAAGCTGTTACACAGTCTGTGGTCTACGATGCTGAAACAACAACACAAAACTGTTACATTGACCACAACAGCCGCACCTTGAGCTAGAATTAACCATCACTGTTGCCTGAGACCAAAATGTTGAAACAGTCAGAATGCAAATCCCGTGGCTGAAACAACCCGTGATTTGCGATGTTGAAACAACATAGAACAGTAGTAACAAGAAGACAAATAAAGAAGTTGTTACTCCAGCCGCAACAACAACACCACACTCAGCACTTGTAATAGCATTCTGTTGCGGGAGACTAGGATATCCTATTCCAGTTTAGAAAGTCGATCTGACTAAGAATAGGACTCATATGTACACCTGTAAATTGTTGATCAAATTGTATCAAAGGGATTCTCCTCTTTAAATAAGAGGAAATCATCATTAGAGAGGACCTTCTGTTTTAGCTAAGAAAGGATTTACAGAGAGGGACGTGTTTTACTTCTGATTGTAATATGATACAGTTGACAGATGAATAAAAGTTTGTTCTGAGCATTTCTCTCTAGTCCCTTTCGTTTCAGGGGAATCTTGTGAGAAGGGAGGGCCCACCTTCTTCACAAGATTCACCCATTAGATTTATAGTGTGTTAGTGTTATTTCTGTTCATGCCTTGATTAAATTCTGTTTTGCTGAAACACTACTTTACTGAACTCTGTTTTGCTGAAACACTACTTTACTAAACTCTTCTTTACTGATTGTTACATTATTTTCATATGGTTCATGCTTGGGTAACTGTTAATCATTCTAGTTAGCAATCCTGTTTGGTGAATTTATGAAAGTTTGATAATCAGGGACAGGTGCTGAAGATTCCTTCTTGGGGATTAGGGTCTTGTTCTTCTGTTAGAGATAGTTAGTCTTCAGTGTGTGTCAATCATTTCAATTAGCAATGAGTTCATAAAAGTATGGTGATCAGAAACATGTGTTGAAGATTCCTGCTTTGGGAATAGGGTCATGTTCTCTGGTTATAGAATAGTTGGTGTTTCCTTTTTGCAGTGTCCTGAAAGATTTATTTTCCAGGTTGTTATTTTCTTAATGTAATCCAGGATTCTTTGGGCAATTATTTCTTTAAACATTGAACTCTGCAATAGGTAGATTGCTTTCCTGTAATTCAAGTTAGAACTTCAGTTTGTTCAAGGCAAAAGTGTGATTAATATGTCTTTACTACAACTCTAGGTTGCTTTTGAGATTGAGCATATATAGTGCGTGGTTACCTTTGAAATAAACAGACTTCCCTGGGTTGACAATTTATGTAGCACTTGATTGTTTAGTTAAATAAGCAATTATAGTGACCAACACCTTCCACCGCCTTTCTCCAGCCATCGTGGTCTCTTTTTTTCAGCATATCACCTCTCAACAATCCTGCAATATAAATTCATAATAGTATTGACATTCATCGACCTTTTCCACAAGGTCCATTCACATCACACAGTCTCATTTCTGAGGTTGCCACAGTTCTTGGCCAGTCCAGTTATTTTTACAAACTGGGAGAAATAGGGTGTTACACCCCCCCTCTCCCCCATGTCCCCCCCACATTGTTTCACATGCAAAATAAGCTAACCCCACAAGTTTACCCAACAATTTTTTATTTTTCAACTAAAAAACTTTCCAAGGAAAATAGGAGTTTGACTTATTATGTGATCAATAATGCTAATTACCTCTTAGTTATATTTTAAACCATTTTTTTTTATAATACATTTAGGGGTGGCAATTTCTTATGTCACTAGAAATTTCGATTGACTCAAAAAAAGGAGATAGGTTGGTCAATTTCAAATGAAACATAATTGATTTGGTTTCCACCTTTTAAAAAAAGAAGCATATGGAAGTCTTCCTATGTGTCTTTTATATATTCCCTATTTGATCCTTGATTATAATGGGTGGTATCAAACCATCAACTTTGGGTATTTGATCATTAATCAAATGAGATGGTGTCACATGCCAAGGGTTCACCATCAACCCTTTACATTTTGGACAACCATATACTACTAGGGTGTCACACAAGAGATCAAGTTCACGGTGAAGTACCATTAGCATAGGATGGTTGCTAGAAGATGGCATGTTACAGTTGTTGGGTAAAGTGGCTTGCCATTTTTGTCTACTATTTTCCTACAATATCTTTCTTTGGATAAGAGCATGCATCATTTATTTATTGATGGAATATTTTGTGCATCCAAACTTGATCTCAAATCAAGATCCTTCAAAATTCAATGCACAATTATTCAAATGCATGTGAAAAAGTATCATAAATTCGATAAAATAATCAAAATACGAATAAAATTTGGACTTAATACAAATGGAAAGGAAGAAATTAATGAACATGGAATGAGGAGTTTGAATAATCAAAAATTTGATATTATCACCCCCCCTCCACACTTGAGTCAAAACCACAATGAATGCATGTCCACATTCTTAAAAGAAAGTTTGGGAAGCATGTAACAATATAACTTCAAAAATATTTTTGAAGGAATTTTTAAGAAAAAAATGTGTCTATTTTATATTATCATGTAGGTTCATTTTGATATACTAGACACATCATTGTGCTAAAATTCTATGCACGTAAAAAAAAAACATATGCTAAAACCTCCACAAAGTTTTAATTGTGGAGGTTTGCACCTCTATTTTCATTATATATTGTTATAGAGATGTGTTTAGGTCAATATAGTGCACCCATGATTTTAAGTTTAATAGGTGCACCATGGGCCAAATTTTTTGTTTTTTTAAATACATTACATGTTTATCATCAATGGGACAAAATAGTAAGTGGAAAAATGAGAGGAAATTTCATTTGTAAAAGTGAGTTTATAAAATAGAACCCTAATCTCTATTCCATTATTTTGCCAAAAGTTAGAGGGAAGACCTATGCAAGAGATGTTTACCATGGAAGAGATAATTTGGAGTGGGAAAATTTTTCTAAAGAGCCAAATTTGTAAGGGATCACCATGAGCCACATGCAAATCTACATATGAGAAATTATAGGGATGTAATTTCGTTTTCTTTGCATTTTCAAGAAAATAGACTCACTTTCAAGAAATAAACTCACCTTCAACTTTGCAAATCATATGTTTCTTGTTGTTTCCCTTTTTTTTTATGTCACTACAAACCTTAGTAGTAGGGGTTTAGCAAATCCTTTCATATTGAGATTGTTTTTTGGGAGCTTTGGGTATGTTTTGGTATTTATATTTTGGGATTTAGGTATTTGTTGGATTGGGACCACTCATCACTTTAGGTATTTGTTGGTTTGTGACTACGCATTACGTTGAGTCCCAAAACCTGTCATTATTAGTTATTTGTTTAAATGATTTTAGGTTGTGCAGTGATGACTATATAGTAAACACGTACTGGTGGATTATTTATTATAGAGTGCATTGATTGTCTCTTATGTTTTTTAAATAAATATGTTCAAGGTTATTAATGCACAATTTATAATAACAACACACCACTATGCATCACTCAACTATGTCAGTTGTAAAAAACATCTTCAAATTTTAAAGATTATTGCACTAATGCATATCACTATAAATTATGTACCAATGCAAATTAATTTACAAAATGCATCTACCAACCCAAAAATAGTTTTAGTTTGAAATTATATCATTAGGTTTTCATACATATTTCATAATTTGTATATTTCATTATGCATGGATTTTTATCGGTAGATTATCAACAACAAAAAACTTATAGGGAGGGCCATAAGGAAAGCACATCCCAAGAAGAGAACATGACAAGTTATTTGAAGTTTTAATATAAAAGTAGTACATTTGAATTATCTATAGGTTTAAATGATGTGTATTACTTAATGTCTATCATGCAAAGAAAAAACTTGAAAAAACTTGAGAAGATTCTTTGCTATATGAGTAGAAAAGAGTGTAAAATATTTATGAAAATGTTGCAAAGAGGGGAATTAGGTGGATTAAAAGTTGATCAACATGAAGTGTTCTTTGAAATTTTATCAATAATATGCTTCTTAACAATAATAGATAACATGTTTCAAACATTGATTTCACATATGTTTAATGTTGTGCAGGGATCGACAATGAGGGAAGAGAAATCCCTCCTAAGAACATAAAAATTATGAAGGACGTAAATGATGATGAATTGATATTCAATGCATCAAGTGTGGTATTGTAAGTTAGATAAGGGGGAACTTTTATAAAACTATGAGGGATATAGTTGAAAGAATGTATAAACATTATTTTCACTACAATACAAAAAACAATCAAATGAATCCAATAATCAGATTATATTTAACCTACAACAAGCATTTTTGGATCAATGGTTAATGAGGCCTATGGTATTTTCAATATATGTCACGTCCCCATAGGATTCCTACCAGAATCTTATGATCGTGCACCTCATGAGGGTTGTTTACCAACAATATTTGATCAAAACTTTTGTATTCCTCATTGTATAGTTAATTCCTAGAATTCCTCCATACTTAGAATTTTATTTTTTTTTAAAACAAGATTTAGAGATCATCATAGGTTCCTAACACTCTATTTATCTTTCGCTACCTCCATATTGCATTTTTCACACTTAGAAATTTTGTTGAATGTAGACATCCATCCACAGGTACGGAGCACCATTCTTTTCACTCCATCACCATGTTGTCCCACTCATTTGCGGTCCTGTGATCCTGATCATCCTCTATATCGCTCATCCATCCTCCTAATTGTCTTCCATCTTGTGAACCCTCTATCCTATGATGCTAAAACACTTTACACCCTTTACCATTCACATTTCCCAATCTACATTAAATTACATTTTCCACAAATTACTATCACTCATATGGTGTTAATACAATTATTAATAACTAGATTCTCTAGACAACCTTCCGTAAATTTTAATACGAGTTATCATTTAAATCCTTGAATTAAGAGATTTTGAATGTGTTAAAATAAAACAAGTGTTTTCCGATACTAGCAACTTGAATAACTATTGTGAATTGATCTCACCTTGGCTAATATGTCATCTCGAAGAAAAGAACAATTTTGCAGAGACACCATAAATCTTGTGGGACGAGAAGATCATAGATTTCAATGTTCATTGTCTTACATGTACTATTATGTGTTACCACCCCTAGAGAAGAATTTGAATAAGATCTTGACATCTGGAATCGCATCAGCAATGTTTGTGCCAAAGGTATATGACTTCAAGGAATTGAATTGGTGGTGTGTTGTTAAGTTTTGTAAGGAAAGAAAAATCATTCAATTACAATGAGAAACAACTATTTATTTAGCCTCGTTTACTTTTAAAAGAATGTTTAGACTCTCATAACCAAACATGGTTTTCAAGAGTGTTGAAGCCAGGGATTTTCTTAAGACAAAAAATGGAGGAATCAAACTTTAATAGAGCTACCTTGAAGATCCATCAATTTTTCCTGAAGACTTCTTCAGTATTCAGGTATGTTCACTGAAGAACCCCTACAGAAAAATGGCATGGTTATTTTCTAGGATAACCAGACATGAGTCCACAACTACTGTCCCCAATATTTCTTTATATATATTGCATTTTTCAATTCTTGAGAACATCATTTTCGACTAGTTGAGGATTATTTCAAGTGAATTATCGTTCCATCTTGGAATTTTTTGAAAACATAAAAGGTTCTACATGTATTCCTATTTTATTTTTGTTGTGACTTTTTGTCATGTGTTCAAGGACCTACCCATGACCAAAAAGGTTAATTATAAAACTAACCTTGTACAAGTGTGGTACACTGCACTCTCAAAGAAAAAATATGCATATATTTTTTATGAGGTAGACAATTATTTTGATTCTTCTTTCAAAAGATTAATTTATGGTCCTAATACATCAAGTTTTTCATTATAGGTTGCATCTTTCCTAGCCATAAAATGAAGCTTTAAAGCTATGGATGATTTTAGTATCATCAGACTTTATTTCTCACATGAAAAACCTTCACTTATACCCTTTTATGTTTTTGACAGATTGTTCATAATTGATGTATGTAAATAGTACAAGTTTGGGGCTCATATTTTTTAATGAAAAAAGGAAAAAACAATGTATCCCCTTAATATGGAAGATTGGGGAAATTTTCATGAAACCCATTTAGATGAAACTTCAACTAATTTTGATTTATGTAACCTTAAGCAAGTTGTTGAGATCAAGGTTTTCGACCCTAACCAACTATTCATGACCCACGTGACATCACTTGGATACAACATGGTGTTTTCTAAGACAGTTTTATTCAGAGAAGGAGAAGATGATAATCAAAATATTCAAGGGTTGTTTGTTGAAAAAGGGAAAGATTATATTGAGACTATGGTTATTACAAATTATCATCATAGACAACAAGGATGGATTACAAATGAAATAACTTCTCGATCCCCGAACATTTCCCAAATAAGTGGTTCAACCAAAAGAAAACCACAAAATCCAATACAAGAACAGAAGAAGTATTCAATTGATAATTCAAATGATGGAGGAGACAAAAACCTCTGAAGGGAAATCTTGATAAGTCATACACACTCCTGATTTCTAGTAAAATAAAAAGAGATACAAACAAATAGGGGGAAGATGAAGCAATGCCTGAAAAGGAAATTGGTCCAGAAGATATGGAGCTTGACATGAATATTGAAGAGATAGAGGTTACAAGTAAAGAACAAATACTGCTAGTGAGTATAATAGTCACAAGAGAATTAGCTACCTAAGATTTGATTATATTTGAAGAGTTCCTTATCTTGCATCATGTTATATTCAATAGAAACTCAAGAAAAATAATCACTAAAAAAAGTAAATTCAAATAATAAGAAAATTCATGAAAAGTGGAATTCATTATTGGATTTTCAAGGGGTTCCACCCTCTGAGTCGAGCTCAAGATTTAAAGGAATGTCAAGTTTATTGGCCACCATCAAGAAATATGTTGGTGACAACAACCAGAAAACAATATCTTTGATTCTTGAAACTTGGGAGTTGGCAAGCAGCTCGATCTCTTTGGGTTTGAGGATCCCACACTTCAAGAAATATCTCCAAGTGGACTTGGAAAATGATGAATAATTCTATAAAGGATTTTTCTCTGCTTTCAACACAACGGTTTCAAGCCTTAGTGAATTTTGGTGAGAGGACCAGGATTTGTCATCAACACTCTATTTAAAGAAATTAAAAGCATGTTGGGTTAAGAGAATTAAATGTTTAATAGAAATTTTAGCAGAATGTGATGTGATTATTTCAAGAAGAGGTGAATTATTCTTAAATTTACTTGAGTTAAAATTAGTTGGTTTGATTGAATACATGGAGGACCCACATTTAATCATGAACTCAATACTTCTATCCAGAGAACAAATGGAAGAAAAATCGAACTCCCTAAAAATATCATCGGCATAAAGGTTTAACGACTTGACTGGATACTCAGAGACATAAGTAGAGGGGTAGCTTGTTCATTATGTAAACAATAATGATGATATCAAAGATAACCTCCACCAAATCATAATGGATTTTAAATATATTGAAAAGGAATTATTTGATATCAAAATTAGACATGAGATAATGGTTGCACCCATGAGATATTACATTGAAAATTGGTTAAAGAATGCTTTAATCAAAATAATAGAATCAAAACAGGAAAAAATAGTTACAACCGGTCAAGAAGTTCTAGCCAAAGAAATTATAAAAGACATTCCAGCTAACAAATGATCCATCAAGATAATCCATCATTGTAATTCAATTCATCATTTTCATAGTTCCTCATCTTTCTTACTTCTCATTTAGAAATCATCCATGTCATGTTTTTTCATTCAATGAAACTCATAGTAGATTTCTAATTGTCTCTCTCTTTTCTTCCAAGTCCAAGTATTCCTTTTAAAGGTCCATAGGAGCCCAATCTCAGTCCATTTGGACAAACACCTTTTATTTTATTGAACACTTAACATTTCATTGTCAAACCAGGCATTTATTTTTTGAGTTCCCCAGGGAACTATTTCGGGGCATAGCTCCAATGATTTCTCATGCTTTGATATTTTCAGTATGATATTTTTGGAGTGTGCTTGTCATAATACTTTTCAGTTTTAAATGAAATACTCATCTAAAATTCTTTGCATAGTGGCATTATATCTTTTGCAAGATACCAGATATATAAAATATGCAGAACAGAAACGAAATGCTAGAAATAACAGAATAACAGTAAAATATCCAGCATAATCTTCTCAATACACAGAAACGATATATGAAATAGCAACAGAAATAGCACTTGATTCAGATAGCAATGTTCACAGGCCTCTTCGAGGGGG
>JASDQU010817540.1:60225-75527 GCA_032191745.1 Picea mariana
TAAGATTCCTCATTCCATATAATTCTATGTTCATTAAGTTCTTACTTGCCATTTGTAGTAAGTCCAAATTTTATTTGTATTTTGATTATTTGATTGAATTTATGATACTTTTGCATATGCATTTGAATAATTGTGCATTGAATTTTGGACCTTGATTTGAGATCAAGTTTGGATGCACAATATATTTCATCAATCAAAAAACAATACAAGCTATTATCCAAAGAAAGCTACTATAGGAAAATGGTAGACAAAATGGGAGAGCCACTTTACCCAACAATTGTAACATGCTATATTCTAGGAACCATCCTATGCTAATGGTACTTCACCATGAAATTGATGTCTTATGTGACACCCTAGTAGTATATGGATGTCCAAAATGTAAAGAATTTATGGTGAAACCTTGGCATGCAATACTATCTAATTATATTAATGATTGACTACCCAAAGTTGATGGTTTGATACCATCCATTGTATTCAAGGATCAAATAGGGGATATAAAATGACACATGGAAACTTCCATATTCTTTTTTTTTTTTTTTTAAAGGTGGAAACCAAATCAACTATGTTTCATTTGAAATTGACCAATCTGTCTCCTTTTGTTGAGTCAATTGAAAGTTCTAGGGACATACGAAGTTTCCACCCCCCAAATGCATCCTAGATAAAAAAAATGTTTTAAAAGATAACTAATATGTAATTAGCATTGTTGATCACATAATAAGTCAAACTCCTATTTCCACTAGAAATGTTTTTGGTTGAAAAGGAAAAAAAGTGGGGTAAACTTGTGGGGTTAGCTTATTTTGCATGTGAAATTATGTGGGGTGGAGGTGGGGGGAATGATAATATCAAATGGCTAATTATTCAGATTCTTCATTCCATATCATTCCATGTTCATTAAGTTCTTCCTTTCCATTTGTAGTAAGCCCAAATTTATTTGTATTTTGATTATTTGATTGAATTTATGATACTTTTACACATGCATTTGAATAATCGTGCATTTAATTTTGAAGGATCTCGATTTGAGATCAAGTTTGGATGAAAAATATACTACATCAATAAAAAAATGATGCAAGCTCTTATCCAAAGAAAGCTACTATAGGTAAATGATAGACAAAATTGGAGAGCCACTTTACCTAGAAATTTTAACACGCCATCTTCTAGCAACCATCCTATGCTAATGGTATTTCATTGTGAACTTGATCTCTTCTGCGACAACCTCATAGTATATGGTTGTATAAAATGTAAAGGGTTGATGGTGAACTGCTGGCATGTGACACTATCTCATTATATTAATGATCGACTACCCAAGTTGATAGTTTGATATCACCCATTATAGTCAAGGATCAAATAAGGAATATAGAAATGACACATAGGAAAACTTCCATATGCTTCTTTTTTTATAAGGTGGAAACTAAATAAACTATGTTTCATTTGAAATTGACCAACCTATCTCCTTTTGTTGAGTGAATCGAAATTTCTAGTGACATAAGAAATTTCTAGCCCCCAAATGTATCCTAAATAAAAATGGTTTAAAGGATAACTAAGAGGTAATTAGCATTGTTGATCACATAATAAGTCAAAATCCTATTTCCCCTAGAATTTGTTTTTGGTTGAAAAAGAAAAAATGCGGGGTTAGCTTATTTTTCATTTGAAACAATGTGGGGTTGAATCACAATTTTGAAGTTTTCATGAGTGGGTAAGAAAATGGGAAAATTCCTCCTTTTTTCATCCTCTTCAATTTACCCAAACAATATGACCAAAATATCCCATCTTCCTTTCTTGAATGAACTGTGCAAGAGAAATTTGTCAAAAAACTAGGTTGGATGTCATTCTTGAGAAAAACTAGCAATAAAAACCTATGAACACTGTAAGAGAACCATTTTAACAAACTAGGTTGGATTCCCTATGTAAAAATATCACTGATCAAGTGATATCGAATGTAATCACTGATCAAACCAAATTGGATTGCATGGACATATTTTGAACAAAGATGATGGTGATCCATTCGTAAGATAATTTATTTAAATTTTCACAAGGCTATATATTTTGGAAGAAATATTTTGTTTTAGACTTGGTTGTATTTCCATTTAGGTTACATCAGTTATTGAAGGTACATGATATATGCAATTGTTTATAGGACATAGATTCCTGCTATTTTAGAAAAATATTATGGGCTTAAAAACGATTGGGCCAATCATTTTCTATGATTTTAAAGGAGGTTTTTTATGAAATGTTCTAACTATTGGATGCTTCCCATTGAGATAGAAGGTACATGTGGGAAAGAGTTGCTCAATGGACAAATATACTGATAATTTGTTGTTTCAGGTACTTAGAAGGATGTTGTTTTCATTTTATATTATAAAATGGTTTTTGAGGAATTTTATACAAGTTTCTTGAAATTTGATTGATGTAATTCATGAGAATCCCTATTTTTCCATGTCATATTCTAATAAGGATTTTTACATTTCTTTCCTAATTTATGTGTGAATTTTTTTTTTGTTTCTAAGAAACCTACAAGAGTTATTTTCCAGATACTATATATGCACAATAATCAATTTTACTGTTGATTATTTGATGCATAAATTCGATAGGACTCAAGAGCATCAATTTTCTTTTGGATGCGACACTAAAACCCTTGTTGCAAGGAGAAAAAAAATCAATTATTCTCACTAAAGGTTAGTTATTATGTAGTATTTATATTATGCCTATAGAGATAGACTATTTTTCTCACTATTGCTTTTTAATTTAGAGATCTCATGTGTAACCTCTTTAGGCCATTTGGACATCCTTCCATGATTTCATATTTTTTCTTTTTATAAATTTTATCATGTTCAATAAAAACCCTAATACATTGCCACATAAAGAATGGAAGTTGTTGCCACCAAGAATTATGGAAGAATCCTTTTGAATACTTGTTGAAGTGGATGTTATATGAGAAAAGAAAAATGAAGAAATAATGATCTATACAACAAAAAAAGTCATGACAATTATCTATAATTGCTAAAAAAATATTGTTGGAGTGAGAATGATACATCTAGCAACAATGATGTTTAATTCCAGTATAATGATAGGGAAATACCTTTTCAACTCCATTGCCATTCATCTATGCAGTGTGTTAGGGGAAATGTTCTAAAATTTGATATAGTTTCTCTTCTTAAAAGAGAAAATGGTTTAGAAGAGATCATTATTTGCAAAGTTATTGATGAGTCACATACGAGAAAACTAGAGTTTACATGCTTGGATCCTTGTGGTAATGATCCAATTATTTACACTGTTGGTACCAATATAGATGGAAACATAGTATGGATGATGTTTTGTGATGCATCCCCCCTACTCCTAACTCTCCTAGGGGGGGGTTCTGCAACCTCTCGGTCTATGATATTTCAATATGTTGATTCAGATCGACTCTTCGGGACTCTATTAGGCCCCAACCAAATTTACACAGGTCCCCTTTTTTCTTTGGGTGCAGGTCCTGTGATACTCATGACCTCTTCTTGCATGCTTCTGAAATGTCAAGTTTCAGGTGCTAGCTCCTTTCCCTTTAGCCCCTATCTTGATATGGCCCTAGGCTATGATCTCACGTAAGTGTGTGATTGTGGGTGCGACCAAGGGTGGTTTGAGGCCAGCCCGCTTTTCACCCCACAATTTAATACAAAGCACCACTTGTCCCTTTATCAATACCATGGTCTCAATTTCAGCCCGCCCTCAACTTTTAAAATATTGAGCACCTTCTGTCCCCGCAATGCGAGGTGACCATTGATCTCACGATCTTGACAGTGATTCTGAACTGATGACACAAATCTGTCCCTCTTCAATCAATGGTCGTGATTGATTTCAACAATGCAGACTTTAGGGTTTTCAATTCTCAACCTTCAGTTCCTCTGCAATGGCTATCTCCCATAGTGGAATATCTGCTGACACTTATCCCTCGCAAACAGACATTTCAGATGAACTCTGGCTCTTCAGTGTTCGAGAGTTCTTGTTAAATACCTTCTCTTTCTTCCAGAGTGATTTCTCCCAGAGTGGTAGATCATTTTCCACACGTCCCGTCTTGATGGACAGTTCTAATGGAATTCGGAACTCCATGCTCCAACTATTCTCAAATCTTCACAAACATAAATCTCCAGAGAAAATCCTTTAGGAGTGTCAGATCTTTTGACAGCTTTCCTCCCTGATCCAATGACTATCCAACGAAGTGGATCTCTGTCCTCCACACTTCCCTTCGCAGATCAACGATCCACGTTTTTCCTTTGGGAAATTATGAAACACAACTCCACACAAACCCCAGAGTGACAATTCTCCGAAGTTCAAAATACAGAGACACATGTCCAACCATATCAATGACCCTCGTCTTCTTTGGTACTTTGGTTGATTTAGCTTTCTCCTTGTCCAAAAAGTTTCCAAAGTGCTTTCGCTCTGGATTTTTTTATCTTACGCCACCTGTCATCCTTGACAATGGACGGTCCCTAATTTCTTCGAGACTTTGGGACTTTGGCAAGTCCGCTCTCCTGTGCACACAAAGGGTTAAATCTTGTGAACTTTACCTTGGATCGGATGACTGTAGACCCTTTGCATTCAGATCCAACATATGTGATCTGTTCTTTTCACCTTTGCGCTCCTCCTGCCTGGACGTGGGATTCAACGACCTAGATTTATTCCCACAACATATCTGATGACTGTTGTCGCTCCTCTTCGTGAGCTTTCGATCTCCTCCAACTTAGGATATTTTTTAAGTGTTCAAAGGCTTCAACCTTTGCTCCTCTTGCGAGCTCAACTTCTTCAGTCTCGTCTGCGTTTCTTGGAGGCTATCCCTCCTGATCTTTGGGACTTGGAATAAGTTCATCTCCTACTCCCTCTTTGCACTATCTCTTCTGAGTTTTTTAACTAACTCATAAATCCTAAAGGGTCTCAGCTGTTCTATTTCCTTTCAAAGGAAAGCTTCGTGCCCTGCTGGAAACCTCCTGCTCAATGCATGCCTTGCAGAGCTCCTTCTTACATAGTGTTCAGTAACTCTATCTCACTGTGCCTTCTCTGCATAGATTCCTCCTCCAAGGTATTCAATAACCTTGAGGATCCCCTTGAGTTATTATCACTCTGGTGTGCCCTCCTGACAAATTCTTTTCTGATTCCTCAGAGTTCAGATGCACACTCCTTGTGCTAGCTACCAAACCTCCAATGTTCCGTTGTGCACTCCTTGCACAACCTAAAGAACCTAGAAAGATATTTTGAACTTAATGAATATAAATAAATATATCTTCATACTACAGATGAAATATATCATGCATATACAACATACATAAACACACAGATAGCATTCAAAAAACAAAAATAATTCATAAACACACTATGTGCAGGAAAAACTTCTTTTCTTTGTATTAGTTGAATGTCTGTTTACAAATGTGTACATAGACTAGACTAAAACAGAGTGTTAACTATTTGTCTCCTATTCCTATTCCTGATCTTTCAAACTTCTTAGGCTCTCCTCTCCTAACTCTCATCAGTTTCCTTGAGATCTGATACAAATATCTCTTTTCAAAAGAGGGCTCTATGAGCTTCTCCTCTTCACCGCCTTAGTGCCATCACTGTCTCAGTTAAGGCACCATACTCCTATGGCTCATTACATAAATGGAGATCCAGACATGACTCAGATCTAGACCTGTTTACAATCAACAATTAAGGCGACCCTATCCACTACTTGTACAAAGGCATGGCTTGGTTCTTACAACCTTACAACACAAAATCCTTATTGGATCATATTTCTAATTTAAAAATGGGAGGGTCAGTGCCTCTCCCTCTCTTAAATGCACGCTGATGTGCTGGAATGCTAGCGCGTTGCTGAAGTGGAGCGATGATCTTGCATCATTTTGTCTATTCAATTGATGTATGCATATGAAAGTGGAAATATTATATCACATCATGCTTCATTATTTTAAATAAAATTAAAGTTATCTTCAATTGGGTTAGATGAATATCATAAAAAACATTCCACTTCAGTCATTAAGCAAAGGTTTTACATGGGATCCTGTTAAGAGGTGACTCCCTTATTGAGAGATGGTCATTTTTTCAAGATTGTGTCGATGAAGGGAAAAATCCCAAAGTCAACATGAGGGAGAATTTCCCAATGACAAGTCCCAATTAGACCCACTCTCATTTAAATATCAACCTCCACTGGTATATGGGCCCAGATATCGCTTACTAAATGAATTGATCTTTGAGGAGAGTATTTTCATTTGAGATATGCTAATTCCTAAATGAAAGGATATTATAATATGATACTGCAATCCTACATTAAAGAGTAGTTGTAGTCCTATTCTAACAATAGAAAAATCAATTATATGTGTATGAAAAACATAAATAGTTCTAATTTTGCAAAACCAAACCACATGGCATACTTATTTGCATATATATGTTCATAAGCATGTTCCTATAATTGAATTCATAATTTATTTATAATCATTCCCTACAAATGACAATTAGCAAAAATGATAAACTAAAACACTTGTAGAAAATAATCACCAACAATGTACTTATTAAATAAATGAATAATGAAGATGCTTGCTATTATCCTCCTTCAAAGCTGTAATTTTTTTTTTTCTTCAGGAATACAACAACAAGCAAATATATTTCCTATCCATCTTTGAATCTGATAAAGAATTATACAATACCCAATTTCAGCTCTCGATCACCCCTTCACTCAGGTTACATTGAATTTCTTTTATACTTGAAGGTGGACTGTTGGCCTTCCTAATTACAAGAAATTTTAGTTACTAATTCTACATCTTCCCTACTCTTCCAACTCCCATTACATTTTGGATTTTTTTAAATATAGAGAAATAATTACATAATATTCCTTCATATTATGACTTCTTTGAGAAGGTGGGAAACTATAAACATTTGGCAGTGAAGATATTCCCCCCTATAGGAAAACTTGTTCATTGATCGCGGACCTATGACGAGGGTTCATGGGAATCGATTGGATGAGAAGTAGATGAAGGTATTCCCTCCAAACTTACCCCTTTTCAAACATGAATATATGTTGAAATCTAAATTCCTGTTTCTTTCCTATAGCAATGTCGTGACTTGGATATTTTTTTTGATCTGGAAAAACCTTAGGTTGAACTATGTATTACTACCATCTCTCAATCTACATCCTGTGCTCTCTGATGATAGGTGCTCTACCTCTTTTGAAAACAAGTGAAACTCCTTGTTGGCCCGATGTTGTCGAATCCTGATAGTTCCTCTTGGAGGAAATAACTGGAAGAATAAGTAAACTACTCCTATTGTTGTGGCTATGAAATCTCAAGCTCTATCCAGATATTTCCCAAACAATGAAGTCTCCCTGATCCTTCATTCCTTTTATAACATTTTAGGCGATTCCCATTGAGGCATGGCAACAAGACGTGAGTGTTGTTATCACTATTTTTCTCAGTTCATTCCTTCTTGAAAGGAAACTTCCATTATTAATTATTCATGGTATGTATGATTCTATGTGAGCTAGAGATCTATGATTTCTCTCTGTCTCGTAATCTCTCGCATGCCTTTGGTATATCTATTCATAATTCCTGTAACCTATGTGTCTCGTGTGACTTGAGACATAGCTGTCTTTCATAAAGTATTGCACATGGAAATTAGCTTCTGCCCTCTTCGTTGTTTATCTCATTGATATTCAAGGACCTGAAAAGATAGAAACAATTATTATCCTATGTATCACAATAACTGAATTGATATAGATTTTTCCTCTGCATATCCAAGATTTCCTATACTGTATAGTAATTCTATTATTCCACATGGATTTTATGCGTGTGAGATGACATGTTAGGTGATATGTGTATAAGGGAATTCATGTCACTTATCATGAATAGGCAGGTTGGAAATTGTTGGCCCTTGACCAAGTTTTGAGGATCCTTGGTCATGTTTGACCTATTTTTGGGACTTCGACAGGCTGTCGAAGGCAGAGCACAAGTCGAAGCGGAGATCACGGGATCTTGGCCCCTTTTTAGGGCCTTTTTGAGTTTCGAGCTTATGTAATGGGTATGGGGATGTCGGCCCATGGGTTTACCCATGCTTAGGACTATTTTGTAATGTATAAATAAGTAGCTAGGCGATGTAAGAAGAGGCCAATGTGCTAAGTGCTAAGTGGTAATTTCTTTTTGCGTACTATGTGAGGCTTGTAGAGATAAGTGCAAGTGATTGTAAGAGACTGTGGAAGGCTTTGTGCTATAACTCAAGGAAGGAGGATCTAGTGAGCTACATAGATATTCTTTCCTCTGCGAAGTTGATTTTGAGGCTTTGTGCATGTAAGAAGATTGATCAAATGTAATAAAGAATATGAAGAGTTGGTGGGCATAGCCCCAGGGTGGGGGTGAACCACATATATCCGGTGTTGTGAATGCTTTGTGATTCTTGGTTGTTCTTTTGTTTATGTGATTCAATGCTTAGTGCAATATTAGATGATATATGAATTTGATATGATAGCCTTGTGCCGAATAATGTGAATGAATGTTATATCTGATCTATGTTGGTATGCTTAGTTCTTGAGTCTATTGAATCTATGTGAATACTATGCAGATATTCTATTAGGGTTTAACTGCACTGTAAGCTAAGACTCAATATTGATGAATCATAATTTCTAAGTGCTCTGTTAAGGTGTTACAATCACAGATTTGTGTCCCAGCTAAGGTTACAGACACTGGAGTCCTACAACCACCCTTGCCTCTACCTCGGGTGAGACTTCATCTACTTCGTAGGTGTTTCCGAAAGGGCCGGTAGTTAGGGTTCTTTTGGTGTGCTGTTGTAGCGTTGAACCATGGGTCTTCCCCTGTGCCAACAAATGGTTTCGTTGTGGGGACATGCAGCTGTGATTGCTGGGAACTTAGGAAGAAGAAGCTCTGTATGAAGATTTGACCTGAAACTATGGAAGCTTCGTGCGTAGATCTGTTGCCATGGTGCGTAGTACTCTACTTGGACTGTGAAACTCTGTGCTAAGAAGAGAAGTCCAATCTGAATAAAAGAGGTAAGATCTTGAAGCTTTGTGCTCTGAGAAAGGTAAGAATAGTGAAATTTTTTAGATCTGGAAGCTTTGTGCTCTACTGAAAGTAATATTAGTGGAAATTTTTGTTTCAAGAATATGGATCTAGGTATGTTTGATAAATTTTGTCCTAGCTTGAAAACTATGTCACAACTAGAAGAAAGAATATTTGATATGAGTAGATCTGATAATAATAGTGAAAGATATGTTATTCCTATGCATAGAAAGAATGTTTGGACTAAAAAATGGATGTAAGATCCTAGAAATAATTTTTTGCAGGTTAGCTACCATGATCCTAGTGCATAGTATAGGAAGGGTTGGGGATCATTTAAAAGAAAGAGAGGATTGAATCTTTGTTACAGTTGTAGAAGACTGAGACATATTGCTAAGGAATGCCCTGGAAGAAGACCTAGTTGTCTTTGTTGTAAAGTTATGGATCATGAAGTTATGGATTGCCCTAGAATGATTGCTACGGTTGAAAGAATGAATATGAGACAAGAAATCCTTGAGGAAGGTCAAGAAACTGAGACCATGGTAGAACCCCAGACAGAATCAAAGACTGTACTATTGCAAATGAAAGAAACCTTGAATGATCACAGAGATATCAACTTACCAGAAATATTCAAAGAGAAAGAATGCATAGAAACAAGAATAGGAGACTTCGACATTGACAACGTTTTGGATGAGGAAATACAAGTGAGTATCATGACAGAAAGAACTTGGGAAATTTTAGGAAAGCCTACTATGATTCCTTCATTGGGAGGAATAGGATTATTAAGAGGAAAGTTGATAACACTATGTGGATGACTTACCCAGATATCTATGAGTGCTCATGGAACCTCGACATAAGAATATTTTGAGGTTGTTAAATTTATTGAGAACAATGCCCCATTTGCTATGTTACTAGGAAAACATTGGATCGAAAAGGATCAAGCCAGAAAAAAAGAAGAGGAAGTCTTAGAGCAGAAGAAGAAAGAATTAAAAGATTTCATGATTAGGAGGATTGCAAAATTGATTGAAGAACAGGAGAACAAGTCGAAGTTATTTAGAACCAGAAACTTAGATGTCGAAGTTGAAAGGATACATGAGGACTTGAGACACCTATCTGTACAGGATATTAGAGCACCTACACCGGACAAAGAAGAAGTATTTCCCTTGAACACTAGTAAAGACCATCAACAATGCGAAGTTACTATGCCCAGAGAAGATCAGAATCAGAATAGAAAGAGGAATACCGAGACAAAGATCATCAGGAAGAAAGCTAGAAAGATCAGTAAGAAGAAAACAAAGATAGAAAATTTACAGAAAGTTCCAGAAGGAACTGCGCAGAAGGAGGGATTCCAGAATCTAAACTTCGTCGAGATATCAGTACAACACTGCATGGCACTTCGCCATGGTGAATTAGTATGACCATTGGAGGCATTATCACCATTAACTCGATGATCTGATTGGTTAGAACAACATTTATGACCAGAAATCTCGCCATCAAACCATTGGGACCGCTCCGTAATGGAAAAAACTGCATTAATGAAGGCTTCTCGCCCATTGGAAATATTCGTTACCTAGTTGTCTACTTATTCCATCGAGCCTTGCATCGAGAACATTTTTTCCACCCGTGATTATCTGAGCTCAAATATTAGTTTATTTCTCACAATGATCATCGAACTATTGCCATCCATCCTGTTGCATTGAGTAGTTTCTCTTTAACCCGAGATAGTCAACCACAAGCATGTATGTCCAAATAACTTAGCGTAGTCGAAGAGTTTGTGAAGGAGATACTCATCGACCTCATGACTGAAAAGGTAATGTCTGTGAGCATACAAGCTTCATCTAAGAGAGGAGTGCAAGACTCCCTGTTGACTGCTCATGGATCCGGACCATCCCGAGCTGCGACTGAGAGAAGAACCAAGCATAGAGATGACTTGGCGAATGATAAGTTACTATCGTCCATCCTACTCGAGTACATTCCACCCCTAGACAGTGTAGTGAGTCGTGACAGTGTCTCGAGGGACTTCAACTACACCGTCATCACTGTGTATCTCCCGAAGGCGATACATGCAGTCAGACCACAGCTAGAGAGGATTCCAACCTTGAATATTAGTGACTATAAACTAGGAGACCGTAAGAGATATGGAATTATCACACCTCACAAATATCTGACCAAGATGAAGGGAAAGATGATGAATATCATCCCTCAGTTGTGGACCATGAACCTCACGTAGTCCACCCTTTTGAATGTAATGAATATTTCAAATTTTGGAAGGAACCAGGAGGTAAACACCTGCGTTAAGCTCCTACTATCATGCTTCCATGGTGCCTATTGTGGTTGGATAGATGTATCACTGTCGATCCGACACTGATCCATAGAATTACTAGACTGAGCATGCAAGGGCCAGACCCACAAGATTTCTACCCAGGAAAAACTACAGATCGTGCCTTGGCACAGACGATTAAAGAAACATACGACGATGTT
This sequence comes from Picea mariana, assembly GCA_032191745.1. Taxonomy (NCBI): domain Eukaryota; kingdom Viridiplantae; phylum Streptophyta; class Pinopsida; order Pinales; family Pinaceae; genus Picea; species Picea mariana. The sequence goes on from JASDQU010817540.1 coordinate 71,724, forward strand.
GAGAAGGGGACATGAGGATACAAGGTATCCTCCATCTAGAATGGCGTAGTGCACCTAGCATGCCAATTAATTGCAAGAAATATAGTAAGAAAGAATAGACCCATGCAGGTTATAGGGCTTATCGTTGAACTCATTGGGAAATGCGTGGAAGGCCTACAGATGAACTGGGCGAAGTATCTAGTTAACTAGCTCTAACTGGATTATCGCGAAGCTCAGGATCAGGGCTATGAGTTTCACTTTAGCTGGCTCCTGATCCTCATTGCGTTTACTACTTGGGAGATGCCGGAAGGTGCCTAAGATCAAGCCATTCGAGTCGATCACTGCGAAGTTCACCGTACTCTGGTATTTGAGCGACATGGGAAAGCAATGGCAGTCAAACATAATATTTCATACCTACTACTTGCAGCTTAGGAGGGCTATTGAGTCCTTCCCTCGTATGACACCGAACACCCTGGACAAGTTCAGACCTCTTATGGAGTTCCATGCATATAGGTATTTTGTTTATATCACTGCGCGTGCTTATGAAAGAAAAGAAGGACTTCAATAATACTACAAAATCACTACAGAGGACCTAGAAGAAATCATTAAAGACTGGACTATAGAAATCCTTATTCCTGCTGACCCCATAGAGATTTCTGACCCAGACCTCATTGGAAACCTGATGGTTACTCACAAAGAGTATGATTCCCTAAGAAACAGCAGGAAGAAAAATAATCTAGATGTACATGAAGTAAACATATCATCATAAGAGACCGCATCCGAGTCACCTAGTGGAGGAGATGATGATGAAGTGAAAAAAGAGGAAAAAGAGAAAGAAGAAGATAAGTAAGGTGAAGTAACACCGCCATAGAAACTCCTTGATGACACTGATCCATCTAAGAAAAGGAAGGTTTCCCCCACAAAAAATTCATCACAAAAGAAGTCCAAAGCCAATAAACCAAATATGCAAAATGTACTCACGGTTGATGACTTTGACTTCATTATTTCATATGTAGGAGATGCCTCAGAAGATATTTTGCAAAGAAATGAAGAAAAAAAAGAATCCATGTATGATAGAATTGAAGCAAAACTAAGAGGTGTACAATAAGCCCTTTATTCGAGCCGCGCAGTGTCCACTGCACCCCCTCCCTTAGAAGAACTAGAGTTGGGAGATGAGCCTTCTCAAATCCAAAGAATGGATGATGTGACTGAAGCTCGCCTTCATTGAGCACAAGATGAGAAAGACCAAGCCACAACGGCCCTGAAATAAGAACAGAAGGAAGTTATATAGCAACGCATGATTGTGCAACAGGAGAGGGACACCCTTCAAGAGAAGTTCGGTGAAGAGAGAGAGCATATCCAACAGGAGAAAGAAAAGATACTTGCGGAGCAGGTTGGAGTAAAAGAAGAAGTCAACAGAGTACTTCGCTCTGTGACGGGCTTGGAGAAAAAGGAGGAAGAACCAGTAGAACACCAAGTAGTGCAGCTCACAGAAATCATCCAACAGCTTCAATAGAGAATCATAGATCTGGAGCTAAGAACAGTGCCCAGTACTCCAGAGGATGTGTGAGATCAAAGAGAAGCGACTGGTTGAGGCATAGTTGAAAGAATCAAGGGCCTCGCCATAGAATGTAAACAACTGAGTGATCACAGTGCCCAAACTTATGAGCGACTCATTAAGGATCCTAAATTGAAGGTACTGGAGTCACATCTCCAGGAGGCGAAGAAGCAGGTAGAAACAGTACAGGAACAGTTGAAGCCCCTGTCATCCATTGAGAGGATGAAGTGATCCCAAGAACAACGCAGTGCTCAACAAAAGTTCCACACAATTTAGAGTAGAGTCATGGAAGTAACTCAAAGGCTCCAACTAATACAGGATGAGGCTTACCAACTATTCGCAGAGATCGAAGGCCAAGGAGTAGAACTAGAGCAAGATGTCACTACAACTGAACAACGCTTGGAGGGACCTTTCAATGAAGCAGTAATCCAAGAGTTCCCTGAGCAGGAGGTTGTGGCACAACAACAAGTCGAAGCAGCTCAAGTAAAGCTTGAGCATTTTGAGGCAGAATTACCCAGAGCATAGTGACTCGAGACGAGTCACAGGTGAGTGTTGGGGGCTTGTTGGCCCTTGAACAAGTTTTGAGTATCCTTGGTCATGTTTTACCTATTTTGGGGACTTCGAAAGGATGTCGAAGGCAGACCGCAAGTCGAAGCAAAGATCGCGGGATCTCGGCCCCTTTTTACGACCTTTTTGGGTTTCGGGCTTATGTAATGGGTATGGGGATGTCGACACATGGGTTTACCCATGATTAGGCCTATTTTGTAATGTATACATAAGTATCTAGGTGATGTAAGAAGAGGCTAGTGTGCTAAGTGCTAAGTGGTAATTTCTTTGTGTGTACTGTGTGAGGCTTGCAGAGCTAAGTGCAAGTGATTGTAAGAGATTGTGGAAGGCTTTGTGCTATAACATAAGGAAGGAGGATCTAGCGAGGTACATAGATATCCTATCCTCTACGGATTTGATTTTGAGGCTTTGTGCATGTAATAAGATTGATCGAAGATAATAAAGAAGATGAAGAGTTGGTGGACGTAGCCCCAGGGTGGGGGTGAACCACGTATATCCGGTGTTGTGAATGCTTTGTGCTTCTTGGTTGTTCTTTTGTTTATGTGATTCAATGCTTAGTGTGATGTTAGATGATAGATGAATCTGATATGATAGCTTTGTACTGAATAATGTGAATGAATTATAGATCTGATCTATGTTGGTATGCTTAGTGCTTAAGTCTATTGAATCTATGTTAATACTGCGCAAATATTCTGTTAGGGTTTAGCTGCGTTGTAAGATAAGACTGAATATTGATGAATCATATCTGCTAAGTGCTTTGTTAAGGTGTTACAATCATATATCTGTGTCCCATCTAAGGTTGCAGACACTAGAGTCTTGCAACCACCCTTGCCTCTACCTCAGGTGAGACTTCATCTTCTTTGGAGGTGCTGCCGAAAGGGCCAGTAGTTAGGGTTTTGTTGGTGCATTGTTGTAGCATTGAACCCTGGGTCTACCCCTGTTCCAACATCGATATATATATGTGTAAGCATATTTGCAGGAATAGGTATATATCTAAAAGGATTTTACTAGTGTTGATGAAAAGTGACCCATACGTTTTGCGAAGAATTTATTCAGAAAATTCATGGGTTGCAGGGTTTTGGGATCATGTGATCTTATGTGTTGGTGCTTAGGTAGGGTAAAACCACAAGAGGTCTCCCACAAAGATTCTCCTGAAAGGGGATTATGGGTTTGTTGTTAAATATTCAATTGGCTAGACACTCTCAAATAGGTTTTACTTGCGGTGATGTTTTGAGATGATATTGTGATGTTTCGGGGACATTCAGTTTGCATTTCAGAGTTGGAATAAACTTTAGGGTGTGACTACCTTCATGGTATCTCATACTGAAAGGATGAGATATTTTATAGTGGGTTGCATAGGGGAAATTCATAAGCTTTGGGTTTACGCGGTTTCTAAGTTCGTGGGTTTTTAGAAGATTGTGACTTGGATCTTGTTATGAACCAAATACCAATATAGCATAGAAAAACCTCAGAAAAAGTACTCAATGCCTTGAAAAAGAGATAATTTCAGATAATATTACTCTTCGAGGAGGAAACCTCCTTTTACCCCACTTAAATGTTCAAGTACAAGATGATTCAAAATGAAAATGTCTCCTTGGTATATATAGGAGACTAGGAGGTATAATTACAACTAATGGCCTAAAGCCGACATAAATAAAATAACATTACTAATATAATATGCCCCAATTAAGGGGTAATGA
>JASDQU010817540.1:75627-88685 GCA_032191745.1 Picea mariana
TATAGATGTTAGGATTGGTCCTTCTAGTAGCCATAGCCATATTTTTACTTTCAACATTTCTTGCCACCTTAAATGCATTATCCAATGATTTGGGTTCCCAAAGGTGAACCTCATGTTGAATGTTATCCTTTAAAGTTCCTATGAATACATCAATCAAGTGCTCATCTGGAATATCAGTTACCTTTATATTCAATCTTTGGAAGTTCTCAATGTGCTCGGTAACTGAACCCTTTTGCTTGAGATTTATCAACTGGCTAAAGAAGATATTGCTCCTTGTATCCTCATAGTGTGCTATCATTTCTTCCATGAAAATTGTCCAAGTGACGAGTGATTTGCGAGAACAAAGCCATTGATACCATACAAATTGATTAGGATCTAAATATAAAGAAGCAATTCGTACCTTTTGTGTATGTGGCACATTATGGAGATCAAATAATTGCTCCATCTAAAGTATCCATGTGATTGGGTCCTTGCCATCAAACTTCCTCATATCAATCTTAGGAATGTGGTTGGTCTTCAAACCAAAGTTGGAGTTTCTCCATTCTTGATTCACATTCCTTGTGTCCTCATCATGAATTTTAGATCTAATGGTTGCTAGTACTTCGCGCTCCGATCCGACGGCTAAGGTATAAACTCCTCCTCTGCGCACTCCTCCTATTTGGACTCTAATCTGATGGCCTAGATCATTCATAGTGATCGATCCAGCGGTCACTATTGCTCCTCCTCCTGATATTTGGATTTCTCAAATCTCTGAGCTGACGCTTCTTCTCGACTTGGAAGAAATTCCAAGTGTAAAAGGCCTCAATATTTGATCCTTTTGCGAGCCTTAATGTATGGGATCTCGTCTATGTGTCTCAAAATGTTATCTCTCTTGAGCTTATCAAGATTTCTCTTCAGATTCTTCCCAAAATACTTATGGTGCCCATCTGACACATTCTGGTTGTAATCATGCCATCATTGTTGTTATTCTTGCCTGTAAACATGCCATATTCATTTTTTTTCTTGCCTGTAAACATGACATCGTCATTTTTGTTCTTGCCATGAATGACAAGCACACTCTTCCTATAAACATGCCAACAATATCCCCCTTTGGCATTGATGACAACTCTGAACGGATGCACTATTATGCTTAGACCTCCAACTATAGCATCCACACCTTTTCTCCCCCTTTGACATCAATCTCAAATAAAACATGCTCCCCCTGCACTATTGCAGTACTTTTCAGAGGTATTAGATAGTCAATCAACACATACTCCCCCTAACAATATGTACTCTTTTATTTGAGTCCTGCAGAGTATTTATATCTAAACCAGAGCCTTCACCTTCTGATTCTTGGACCTGCTCATCTTCAGATTTAGTTGTGTCCTTTGTAGTATACTCAATATTTCTCACCTCTCTTACTGAGAATCCTTCATCAACCTTTTCTTGTCATAACTGAATGACTCCCCCTGTCACTCTTCTCTCTCTGCTTCTCACTGTTCTCCCCCTTTGTTTCTAAAAGGTTAGATTTCTCTGACAAGGTCTCTCCTCTTTTTATCTCTACAGGTTGTCATGTATATCATTTTGTACATCAGAATGTTGTTGTTGCGGATGTCGCTGTCCTACTGGAACATTGCACAATTGTAGCTCATATTTTTCAAACAACCCTTGGATCTGCCCATTGATTCTCATCGATCTCTAACCAGATGTATCCGTCTTTATCCAAGATGCTTCTTTATTGTACATTAATTTTTCTTCCATGATGCCTACAATACAAGGATTTTATGACCATATTCATCATAAGAAAAAACAATAACCGTTACAAACACTCTCATACATCCTTTGATTCATCCATGAAGGCGTCTCTCTTCTAAACTTACTTTGAGGTGTATGATTAGATTCTGGATGTCTTCCTTGATCTTATCTTCTAAATATTGCAGTATTTCTTTCATTACTTGAACATGAAGAACCTGAGCCATACCTGCTTTCCATTTTTACAAATGAAGAACCTTTGTCAGACTTGTCTTCACCCTTTACAAATGAAGGACTTGCATCAGGTTTCTTAGGAGTAATGATTTCTTCCTTGTTGTATCCAAGACCGGATTTTTCATTTGGTGATCTTTGACTATCCAAGATCTCATTCAGGGTCATGGAGTTGTTCAATAACTTGGTTTGGGTGTTTGACTTCTCAACCTTCTTTCTAAGATTCACAATTTCTGCTTCCAGCTTATGACATGATTCTTCTTCTACTTCTTTAATGGGATAAATGATAATAGAACAATCTATTATTGTATATGAGTCTTATTCTTTACTTGCAGGGGAGGATTCAATATCAACATTATTATCTGTCCTTATGCCTTTAGCCACCACTTTTCCCAAGTTTACAAACTTTATCTTACAATCTTTCTTTTTCAATGTGCTGGCATTTCTAGCTAAGGGTTTTATCCTTGGATCTACTTTGTAATTATTCATATGGCAGTTTGCAGCTTTGTGGCTGAAGTTATGACAGTTATAGAATTTGAGCTCATCGTTCAATAGGTCAAAGTGATTAGTGCAATGTTTTTGAATAATTGTTTGTTTAGTTCTATGTTGCAAGGATTTATTTTTTCTTGACTTCCTCAGTTGCATGTCTCTAAACTTAATTTGACAGTTTTCAATCTTATGACCAAAATTAGAGCAATAAAAATAGTAACCATGGAAGAAATTTTGGTACCTGAAGGATAGCCTTCTTCTTGGAATTTGTTTCTCCATCTTCTGGTATCTTTGTTTTTCATCAGGAATCATTTGTCTTTATTAGCTTTTGGTGGCAGAGTACTCACATGGTCTAATTGCCTACTGACTTGGAACTTCATCATCTTTACTGGCTCTTTTCTTTTTGTCTGTTTGCTGCTTGAACCACCTACATAGCCTAAACCAGTATTCAACAAAGGAGATCTCTATTTGCTCAGAATGTCATTTAGTTCTGCTGAGGCTTTAATGCTTGGAAGATTTTGGAGATACAATGCTTTAAACTTCTCCATCTCTTTTCTGGTTTTTACTACCTCTTCTTCCAAGGCTTCACATCTTGCCTTCTTCTTTGATAACTATTGTTTTAGAGTGTCCTCTATTTTATTTTCCTCTTATAATTCCACTTTTAGTGGGGCAAAGTCTTCATTAGGATTTTTACTGTCTTTCTCGAACTGTATCAACACTTGTTTTTTCTTTTTCTTCTTAAATCTGAGTCTAGCAATTTCTTCTAGGGCACCGATCAATTCTCCTTCCAAGTCAACCATAACTTATTCATCATTGACATCACTTACTATGTTTTTATTATCATAATCCTCTTTGTCCATAAGAATAAATTCATTAACCTTATCTTCAAAAGAAGAGTCACTATTTGTGTCTCCTGAAGAGTCATCATTGTTTAGATATAAACTTTTGTTTTTACCAAATCTCTTGGATTTGTACTCCTCTTCACCTTCATATTTTTGGTCCTTCTTATTGTGCGAACACTTAGATGCAAAGTGACCTATCTTTCCACAGTTAAAACATTTGAAAGGAAAATTTCCTTGGTACTTTCATGATCCTTTCTTTAGTCTTCTCACAAATTTTTCTTCAATTTCATCAGGCTCAGAATCCTCATTCGTATCTTCTTTAAATGATGCTTCTCTAGTGGTGGATTTATATTTACCTATCCTCATTTCATATGAAGTCAATGTTCCTAGAAGTTGATCAAAATGCAAAGCTTTTAGATCTTTAAGTTCTTCTATAGAAGAGACCTTTGGGTTGAACCTATGTCACAAAGATCTCAAAATTTTCTGAACTAACGAGGCTTCCTCAATTTTTTCACCAAGTCCTTTCATTGCATTTACTGGTTCTTCAACTTTCAGAAAGTACTTCCCAACAATTTCATCCTCTTTCATATTTAGTTGTTCGAACTGTAATCTATAGGTTTGAAGCTTGGCATCTTTTACCTTTTCATTACCTTCATAACTTCTGAGTTTTTCCCACATTCCTTTGGCATATTCTAAGTGCATAACGTTTACAAATTCTTCTTTTGCAAGCCCACTCAAAATAAAATTCATAGCCTTAGTGTTGAAGCTGAATTCTATCTTGTCATACTTAGAAGCTAGTACAACTGGCTTTACATAACCGGTGTCTACCACATCCCAAACATCTGCACTTAAATCCATTATATAGGTTCTCATCCCAACTTTCCAGAAGGAAACATTTGTTCCATTGAACAGAGGGGCCTTGTTGGTTGAAGTTCCTCCATGTATATTCATGTTTAAGATCTAGGATCTACCCTTAAATNGGGGGGGGGGGGTGAATCAGTTGTTATCGTGCTTAAAAAATTATGCCCATTTTAAACTCTTTATAGAACACTCAATGATGATCATAGTAATGCAGGGAAGTAAGCAATAGAATATTCAACATCAACCACACACATGAAATATACAGAGATAGATATTTCCTAAGAAAGCAATAATGCAGGGAAGTAAGCAATAGAATATTCAACATTAGCCACACACATGAAATATACAGAGATAGATATTTCCTAAGAAAACCCATAAAGGGAAAAACATCTTCTTCTTGATATGATAATTAATCTTTATATTCTGTACATTATCATCCTTATGAGAACCAACACATTTTTTAGGCTACCACCTTTGTTTTACAAGAAACAACTTGCTGAGAGCACCAACTCTTTGATTTCTCTAGAACCCACTATAAGGAATCACCAACTCCATTTTTGTTCCAGCACCAACTGGATGGAAGCACCAACTTCCAGTCACACAGGCACCAACCTCTACAATATGCAACTTGCTAAGAGCACCAACTCTCTTGATTCTCTAGCACCAACTAGAAGGAAGCACCATATCCTTGAGTGTTCCAGCACCAACTAGATGGAAGCATCAACTTCCAGTCATAGAGGCACAAACCTATATAATAGAGAACAATAGTTCTCCCTTGCACCACCGTACCACCTTGTTTTTTCTGGCTACAACCAGATGGAAGCTACAACTCCCCATGTTCAAGAACCCACTTGAAACTTTGAGGACAACATTCCTCCCTTGCACCACCCTACCACCCTAATTATAAATCTTTTCTTGAATAATTTATTACAATGATACATGATTTATCAATGGATTACCAGTCACATCACTGTTCTGCTACACTTCTCTGCTCTTCCTGCATCAATGTCTACCTGTTTGCATCCCCTTGTGCTTTTTGTTCTTCTGCATTTTATCCTCTGTAACGTTTCCATGATCTGTTCTTTTTCCTCCTGCGCAACCTCACATTTTGTTCATCTTCTCTTTTTTTTTTATGCTCTATGCTACCTCTGCATGTTGTTTGATGCACCTCTTCAACTCAACTTCAGATTGAACTCACAGTCTCCTTCTACCCACATTCCTAGCTATCAGAGAAGATAACCCTCTTCTCTATTTTGCATGTCTTTCTCATGCTAATTCCTCTGCCAGATCATCCTCGAAACTCTTCGTATTCTCTACGGTTATACCCAGTCTATTCATCATGAATGGTCATTATGTTGGGATTCTTTGGCTTCTCCGGTAGTTACAATATTCAATACTTTTCCATCTTTCAATTGTCTCTATGATTAATATTCATACCACTAGCAGTTATCTCGAGACTCTTCATCTCCTCTAGCATTCACCCTGAAGCCTCTTCGAATTCTCTAGTAGAAACAATGAGTGGTTTCCAGTAGTTACCTGGAGAACCTCCACGCGCTCATGCCTTTGGCGCCTTTTCCCTTCCTGAGAAAAAATTCACAGTGGGTTCTATATTTTCTAGCTAAGACCCTTCCTTTCACGTGACCACAAGCTGTGATCATAATCCTATCAAAATTTTATTCACAATCTCAGCGATCTTCGATGTGGAGCCTAGCGACGTGCTAGCTCCTCCCTTAATCCTTCGGTGATGTGACCTCCAGCTCTGACCTGGGGCTTAACCTCCTAGATTATTCGTGACTTCATGTATCACGAACTCCTTTTGTGATTTTTCTTGATTCTCCCAACTCATGATATGTGAAATACTCCATATCAGATCAATGGTCGAGATCTCTCCCTTTGATCGACGACTGTGATCAAATCGCGATTTCGTGTTTCGCGACTTCAAAGGTTAGAGAACCTCCTTTATTCTACTCTTAATTTCTCGATACTTTCTCCATATCAACGACCCATGATCCTTGGTGATCCGACGGACCAGATCATATCGAGACTTCACATTTCAAGAAGTTGGAGGACTACTCACCTCCCTTCTTCCAAATTCTGATTTTTCGAAACCTGCCCCAAATCAACGGCCCACGACATTCCTCGATCCAGTGGTTGTGATCAATATCAAGAACTCAGACTTTGTGATGTCTGAAGACTACTCGACACAGTTATTTCGATTCATGATTCTATGAATCTTCTTTCTTGGCTTCCACGTGTCCTTCCCAGATGAACGGTAGGATTGCTGCAACTCCTAGCTCCTCGGATATTTTCCTCCTGCCTTCTCGATATTTGAGAGCATCATATCAATGGCTCACAACTCCCCATGATATAATGGTCTAGATAAAATCGTGAACTTGGACAACACGAGTTCCTACAACTCTCACCTTTGACTTTTCTGATTCGTGAGTCGGTGAAATGATGATCTCTCGCCATGTGTCATGCCTTAATGGATGGCTAGGATTCCTTCGCAGCTTTGGAGTGTTGAATGACTACTGGGCTTATCCTCCTTGCAACTCCACTGGATCTAATGGTTTCTAGTCCTTCATGCTTTGATCCAACAACTGAGGTCTAATATCCTCCTCTGTGCGCTCCTCCTATATGGAATTTGATATGATGGCCCAAATCATTCACAGTTCTCAATCCAACGGTCACTGTCACTCCTCCTCCTGAGGTTTGGCTTTCTCAAATCTCTAAGCCAATGCTTCCTCCTGACTTGGAAGAAATTATAAGTGTCAAAGGCCTCAACCTTTGATCCTTCTATGAGCCTTGATGTATGGGATCTCTTCTGTGCATATCAGAATGCTATCTCTCCTGAGCTTCTCGAGCTTTCTCTTCTGCATCTTCCCAAAAGACTTCTAGTGCCTACATAGCACATTCTTCCTGTAATCATGCCATCGTTGTTGTTTTTCTTACCTCTAAACATGCCATCGTCGATGTTGTTCTTGCATGTAAACATGCCATCGTCGTTGTTGTTCTTGGCATCAATGACAAGAACACTCTTCCTGTAAATATGCCAACAAAAATGTTATTGCAAAAATGGTGAGATGACCTGTAAATAACATACCTTAAAAAACATCATCAAAAGAATCTATCCTCCCTTGAATTTCAGTCTTCTTTACTTCACCTTCCCTCTGAAATTCAGCTTAGGTATCCTTTGGTTACCTCACTCACCTGTAGATATTCAATATTTTCAAGTGTGATTAAAATGAGAGAGCCTTGCCTCTTATTTATACTCTCCAAGTAGCTTCCTTAGAAACATCTTCTAGGCCACTTTGTCCACATAGTCACCTATGTCCAAATTTACCCAATTTTCCACTTGTCCATGTATCCAATACCCACTTGACTACTTAACCCATTTTCCTCATTTTAGGGTTAACCTTCTTATAACTACTTTCCATAATTAGAAAGTTATCCATTTACTTTATTATTTAAATAATCCTCCTTGACTTTGTCACTTCACTTTATTATTTAAATAATCCTCTTTGACTTTGTCACTTCATTTTTTTATTTAAATAATCCTCTTTGACTTTGTCACTTCACTTTATTATTTAAATAATCCTCTTTGACTTTGTCACTTCACTTTATTATTTAAATAATTTCTTCTTTGCAAGCACTTTGACTTCTTTGACCTTTTGCGGCTTCAAGCCAACATATGAGGGTCCTCCAACTTCGTAAGGCCATAAATCTTAAACTGTGAGGAGTTATGTGACGTTCCACATACCACCAAAAATGGCATGACATGTACTATCCATATAGAATAGTATTACTTCCAAATATATCAAAACTCATACCATTATACATAAAATAAAATTGGGTCCATCACCCAAACCTTTGTGCTACCAGACTTTCTTCAAGGGTTGACATCAATGATAAACAACCCAATTAATCAAAACCTTGGATGGCTTATGCATTGAGGCATGGTTGGAGAACATGGTGATGTGATTCACACTTTGCGATTACACCTCCAACATGAAGGTTCACATGGTGGTCTTCCAATTGAAAAGTGGTACTCTACTTTGGTGTAATATGCTCCTACCTCAACTAAACATGGCCATTGAAGATGTGTCATGGGATCTATTCAAGGAACGGTTCTGAGAGAGGTACTTGTTTGAGGAATTCATTGAGTGTCAGCTTAATGAGTTCAATTCCTTATGATAGGGTGTTCGTATAGTGTCGAAGTATGAGGCTAGGTTCATGCAGCTACTTAGGTATGCTCCACATATGAACACAGAGATGCCAAAGTTCAACAAGTTTTTGTTTGGCCTTAACTGAAACATTTGTGTGAAGATGAGGATCCTAATTCCTTAGATGTTGCATGATGCAGTTCATAAGGCACCCATAGTTGAGGAAGAATTGAACAGTGGGGGTCAAAGAAAGACTCCTTATAGACCGACTGGACATATGACATCAAGAGTGCAACAACATTAGACATCATGTAGAAAGACATATTGGAAACGAGATATGCCTAGAGAACCTATGTTCTCGATACCATGACGAAAAATTCCTTAGCATAGGACTCCTTACAAAAGACCACAACAACAACATTGGTTTAGGCTTGTTCATCATAATAGACTGGGATCACAGACTGTTAGGCCAACATATTCTACTTCAGGGACCAGGAGCCACATTACCAATGAGATTGTCCGATTGAGAAGGCCAAGGTGATCAAATTATCAGGACCCACTACAGTTGGAGATTTGGGCAAGGCCCACAAGATACATGCAGCTGTGAATAATCTCCAGGACGAGCACCAGTCCACTGTGCCCTATGTTGGTCCTAAGTTCTGCACCTGACTGCTATAGGGAAGAGCTAGGCCACCTCAAGTTATGAATGGTTTTTTTTTATTATTAATGGGTCAGTTCGAGGGTTGGTTTATCAAGACATGAGCATGGTTTTGCTGGCCAAATAACATGGACGAGGTTCCTCCTTAGCTGGTGCCATACTAAGGACAAACAAGTGAGACAATAAAGGTAAGAAACATAGAAAAACAACAAACCATTCAATGATCAATCTGTTGCAAGAAGTTTAAGTATTAAAATGTCATTTCAAGCATCAAACATGTACCAAAAACACATTCATTCCCATAGGTTGTAATAAAAACAAACCTTCATCAAAGCATAGTTGTTATCACAAGTTGCATATTAATAAAGACAAGTTATACAATATCTAAAGGAAAATAAACATACTTCACACAAATCAAAACTGTATTCAAGATAATAAACACATACGAATTTGGACATAAACACACTGTCATCAATATTATCTTCTCCGGGTAGAGAGCTTTAATCCATGCGTAGAATGGGTCCAACTAGTTTTTGTATTGATATTTTTCTCCCAAAAACTAGAACCCTCAAAACATACAAAAACTGCATATTTATAAGATTTGCAGAGGATCTCGTCCATCTGGGACTGAGACTTAACTCTACGCTACCAATTCTCAAACAACTTATTAACTTAACTAGAAACTGTTGGAGTATAGTAATAAATACTCTGATATTGACTTAATAAAAAAGAGTGGTTCTTATCACACATTAAAGAGAACTTATTATGCCTAAAACTAAAAGAGTTTTTAACTAAACAATTAAAAACTGTTATTTTCAATAAAATTAGACTGATGCATGCATTGGAGTGAACTGAGATCTGACAGAGAATGACTAGGAGTGAAAAAACCGAGTTTTGTATTGTTCATGGGCATGCAGGCACACTATTGGAGGCCACTGGAGATAACTAAATGTATTGGCAGTGTTTTTTCCCCATTCCTAGTTTTGCGCCTCTTTTTAAACATTAAAATATGCCATCAACAGAGATAAACCACTCTAGGAATTTGTCATTCAGGACTTCGGATGCTGAGATGGAGAATCTCCCAGAGTGGCAATGTTGCGGAGTGACGTGGAAGTGAGGACCCCACTTAGACTGTTCAGGGATCTGACACTTTGGGATTTCAGAGAAATGTGCTTTATTTGATTTGAAATCTCTCGGAGTCATAAACATGTTTATCTTAATTAACTCGGGATTATATTTTAATCATTTGTCATTTAAGGAATTTGGTACTCCGACTCTTTTGGGTTCAGGAGTTTCTCTTTTCAAATATTATGCTTGGAAATCTCCTGGAGGAAAATCCCCTGAATATGAAGTGGTGGCCTAATGTGATATCGTTGACGTGTCATGGAAAGACTAGTGACATGTGTCACTTGAAATAGTATATATGAAAAGCCCAAATGTTCTTAAAATAAGTGCCATGTGTCTCAATTGATGGGTGTCAGGTGTCTCGACTGATGGATGCCATGTGTCATGATAGAAGAGTTCCACATGTCTCCGGATCTTCGGTGCTTCGGTACTTCGGTGATTTGAGTTCACTCTAGATTGGAATCTCCCGTAGTCATTAATTCTTGATTAGTACTAATTGATTCAATATTAAGAAATATTTACCATTAAATGCTTCGAGAGTTCATCGTTTGGGACTTCAGGAGACTGCACCTGCTCTTGATAGAAATTTCCTGCAGGACAATCTCCCGAAGTTGACGTGGAGGTTGTGACTTCACGACCGATGACATGTCATGAAAAGTAGGGTGACACATGTCACCTATAATGGGGTAAATGGTGTGTTGAAAATGCTTGAAATGAGTGCCACGTGTCATGACCGATGGATGCCACATGTCTCCACCGATGAATTATATGTGTCAACATAGATGAGCGCTATGTGTCTCTAGCTCTTCATCACTTCGACAATTTGGATCTAATGTGTCCACGACGTCACTGTCGTTGATTGACACTTAGGCTCTTCGGTTGATCAACACTTCAGGAATTTAGATATGATGTGTCCTCGATGTCACGGTCGCTAACTTGTACACATGAGGAGAGTGACATGTGTCACCCAGAAATGGGAATATGGCATAACCAAAGGTATCTGAAATGAGTGCCACATGTCTCCTCTGATGAATTCCATGTGTTAGTGCTAGATAAATTCCACGTGGCTCCAACGTTTTGATGTTTGAGGGTTTTGAGTGCTAAGTGTGAAGACCTCCCATCTGGTTGATCGTCGAAGTGATGTAGCGTTCGACGTTCAAGAGTTTTAAAAAAATATTAGCTCGAATGTTTCGGTGCCGAAGTCACACAATGTCTTATGTAACTCTTGTGATTAAACCTCGCACAAGTTATGGAATCTTGAATGTGCGAGATTTGTTGATCTGATCGATTATTGGATCTCCATTATTGAACTTTAACTTGTATATTTGGCTTGAAATATAAGCCCGAAATGAACTTCTCTGAATTGTTGCATTTTGTTCTACAGAATCTTATTGCACATCCAAAGGACTTGGGGGTTCTGGATGTGTCTTGTGCACACAAAATAAATTGGTGGTCCTGCTGCATGCTCAATCAATGGAAAACATGATGACAAGTATTTTGAAACAAATCATGACATGCAATGATCCTTCAAGAAGAACAGAAACAAAATGTGCAAAGACTCAATCAAAAAGGAAAACGATAGAAACCAATTCATTTAGAGAGGGAAACTAAGCAGACCAACCAGAAGAGGAATAATTTTGATGAAGGCATAAGGAAAAGAGGTAGGAGGGGAACGAGAGTAGACTTAGGTCTCAACATTGGATCCAACTGGGGATATCAATTCCCTATGAAGTGCTTAAGAACAACAAATTAGTGCCTTGGAATTAAATAACTTGCTCCCACCTCCCTTATATTACCTTTGTTTCTGTTTACCAACCATGTATATATGCTACTGTCTCTCAGCCATGCATCTTATTGAACTAAAAACTACAACTACACCCCAATGCCTTTGTTGGGATATGGAGTCTTTATTCACACAAAAACTAACTAATCAAAAAAGAAAAATGAAAGAAACTATGGTACAAGAGGGACCTTCCCTTAGTCTTTCAAGAAAAATAGTGTTTCAAGAAGTACCCATTTACTAGGCCTCCAAAAATTTCAGAATCATCCATATTGTCTAAGACAAATTTGTTATTTTCCAGAACCTCAACCACCTTAAAAGGACCAAAATAGAGGTTATAAAACTTACCAATCTTATATTTTTCCTCCCTTATAGAATCCCACCTCAAGACCAGGTCACCTTCTCGAAAGATATCCTTCTTGGTTTTCTTATCAAAAGCTAATTTGATTTTTCTCTGGTATGCTTCAATGATCTGACTCAATGCTTCCATTTTCTGTTGAAGTTCTATAATATGAAAGATTCTCCTCTGGATGTCATTTGGATCCTCCATTTCTTCATGTAGGAATTTCAAAACTGGTAGACTGAGTTGATTGGGGAAGACAACATCTTTCCCATAGACTAGTTGAAATGGTGAGGTTCCCAAGGATCTATTGGTGTTTATCCTATCATCCCACAAGGAATACTTGAGTTTAGATTCCCAGGATTTCTTGTTTTCAGTCAACCATTTCTTGATGATCCTGATGAGAGTCTTGTTTGATGACTCATCCAACCCATTCCCCTGAGGATAATAGGGCATGGAATGTGTCGAGGCGATGTTATGGCTGCCAAAGAAGTCAATCATGGCTTTGGAATTGAATGTATGGGAATTTTCTATTACAAGTTTTCTACGGCAATCGAACCTAGAAAAGATATTGGTTTCCAAAAAGTTCATAATCACTTTATCAGTAGCATTGCTAGTGGGAACATCCTCGATCCATTTGGTAAAGTAGTGTTGACGGGGAAATTGACTTCTCGTCAACTGGAAGAGTGAATTCGGTCCGGGGTTGTCTAATTAACCCAAGTCGTTTGGATTAATTCACTCTGATGGGTTTAATGGCTCCGTTGACCAATCTAAAGTCCTAAGGGAAGCTAAAAATAACTAAAAGAAATGCAATAAATTACTAAATAATAATCGCTGA
>JASDQU010817540.1:90893-101286 GCA_032191745.1 Picea mariana
TTTCGACGTTTGAGGGTTTTGAGTGCTAAGTGTGAAGACCTCCCATCTGGATGATCGTCAAAGCGATGCATTGTTCGACGTTCAAGAGTTTCAAAAAAATATTATCTCGAATGTTTCGGTGTCGAAGTCGCATAATGGCTTATGTAAATCTTCTAATTAAACCTCTGGCAAGTTCTAGAATCTTGAATGTGTGAGATTTGTTGATATGATCGATTGTTGGATCTCCATTGTTGAACTTTAACTTGTCTATTTGGCTTGAAATATAAGCCCGAAATGAACTTCTCTGAATTGTTGCATTTTGTTCTGAGAAATATTATTGCGCATCCAAAGGACTTGAGGGTCCTGGATGTGTCTTGTGCACACAAAATAAATTGGTGGTCCTGCTGCATGCTCAATCAATGGAAAACATGATGACAAGTATTTTGAAACAAATTACGACATACAATGATCCTTCAAGAAAAATAGAAACAAAATGTGAAAAGACTCAATCAAAAAGGAAAACGATAGAAACCAATTCATTTAGAGAGGGAAACTGAGCGGACCAGCCAAAAGAGGAATAATTTTGATGAAGGCATAGGGAAAAGAGGCAGGAGGGGAACGAGAGCAAACTTAGGTCTCAACATTGGCTCCAACTAGGAATATCAATTCCCTATGAAGTGCTTAAGAACAACAAATCAGTGCCTTGGAATTAAATAACTTGCTCCCACCTCCCTTATATTACCTTTTTTTTCTGTCTGCCAACCATGTATATCTACTACTGTCTCTCAGCCATGCATCTTATTGAACTCAAACCTGCAACTACACCCCAGTGCCTTTGTTGGGCTATGGAGTCTTTATTCACACATGAACTAACTAATCAAAAACGAAAAAGGAAAGAAACTATTGTACAAGAGGGACCTTCCCTTAGTCTTTCAAGCAAAATAGTGTTTCAAGAAGTACCCATTTACTAGGCCTCCAAAAATTTCAGTATCATCCATATTGTGTAAGACAAATGTGTTATTTTCTAGAACCTCAACCACCTTAAAAATACCAAAATAGAGGTTATCAAAATTACCATGCTTATATTTTTCCTCCCTTATATAATCCCACCTCAGGACCAGGTCACCTTCTCGAAAGATCTCCTTCTTGGTTTTATTATCAAAATCTGATTTGATTTTTCTCTGGTATGCTTCAGTGATCTGACTCAATGCTTCCATTTTCTGTTGAAGTTCTATAATATGAAAGATTCTCCTCTAGATGTCATTTGGATCCTCCATTTCTTCATGTAGGAATTTCAAAACTAGTAGACTGATTTGATTGGGGAAGACAACATCTATCCCATAGACTAGATGAAATGGTGAGGTTCCCAAGGATCTCTTGGTGTTTATCCTATCATCCCACAAGGCATACTTGAGTTTAGAGTTGGATTTCTTGTTTTCAGTCAACAATTTCTTGATGATCCTAATGAGAGTCTTGTTTGATGACTCGTCCATCCCATTCCCCTGAGGATAATAGGGCATGGAATGTTTCAAGGCGATGTTATGGCTGCCAAAGAAGTCAATCATGGATTTGGAATTGAATGTCTAGGCATCGTCTGTTACAAGTTTTCTACGGCAACAGAACCTAGAAAAGATATTGGTTTCCAAAATTTTCATAATCACTTTGTCAATAGCATTGCTAGTGGGAATATTCTCAATCCATTTGGTAAAGTAGTCAATGGAAGTGAGGATCCACTTGTGATTCCCACTGGAGGGTGTATTGATCTCACCTATGAAATATAATCCCCATTTTTGAAAGGGGCCACTGGCAGTGATAGGTTTAAGGGGAAGTGAGAGTAACTTTTGCGTGCCTACAAACTTTTGACATTCATTGCATGCCCTTACTGTAGTGAATACATCAGAGAAAAGGGTGGGCCAATAGTACCCTGCCATTAGGATCTTGAGGGTTGTAGCTTTCCAATGTTGGTGTCCCCCACAAAATCCCCTGTGTATATATTTTATGACCTTCTTAGCTTCATTTTCATCAAGACACTTTAATAGGATTCCAGCATGATCCCTCCAATACAAGTTCTGATATAAAATGCAGAATTTTATAGCTTTCAATTGGAGGGATATGTCCCTTGTCTTATTCAAATATGGTGGAAATTATATGTGATGAAAAAATTAAATAATATCTCTCTACCAAGGTGAAGAAGAGTAGTTCTCACATACCTGCATTCTATCTTGTCTAGACTATGTCATGGGTGCATCAGATTGGGTGAAGGTCTGATGTAATTCCAACACCTTACATTTTGATTCTGATAACAACTTGGCAATTCCATGTCCTTTGATCATCTTGATGGGATTTATGTGCAGTTCATACTCCAACAATTTGACAATCCATTTCCCTCTTTTCCCTTCACTATTTAACTAGACCAGAATCTCTTTGAAACTGCTTCTAGGAACATAGGTTGTTATGATAGAGTGTAACACATACACCCCAAAGGCTTTCAATGCTTTGACCAATGCATAAGCCTAATTTTCTAATATATCATACTCCAACTCATCATCTTGGAGGGATTTTGTCAAAAAGACTATGGGATGTTCATGACCTTCTTCATTCTTTTGCAGTAGCACAACAACAATGGTTTCCTCGGAGGAAAAAGAAAAGATAAAGAACTCTTTGGCATAGTCAGGGATGACTAATATAGGGGCTTCAACCAAGGCTTGTTTCATCATATGGAATGCTTATTTTTCCTCCTGTCACCACTTGATAACAACATGTTTCTTTAACATGTTGGTGATAGGCCTTATGATTTCAGCAAAGTTTGGCACAAATCGCCTCAAAAAATTTATTCTTCCTATAAAAGATTGAATAGACTTTTTGTTTCTGGGAATTTAAATTTTTTGGATGGCCTCCACTCTCTTAGGATCTATTTTATACCTTATGTTGATATGATGTGGTCAAGGAGTTTACCTTATGGCATAGCAAAGTGGGACTTCTTGGGATTCAAAGAGATCCCATACCTTTTGCATTTTCATAATATCTACTTAAGGTGTTGTAAATGATCCTCATCTTATTTGGAGAAAATTGTGATATCATCAAAATATATAACCATAAATTTATCTTTCTCCCCCACAAAAGCCACATCTATAGCCCTATGAAACATGGCCCCTGCATTCATCATCCCAAAGGGAATTTTTCCATACATAAATTTTCCCCAGGGGGTGGTGAATGTTGTTTTTTCTTTGTCCTGTTCACATACTGTTATCTGGTTATAACCAGAGTACCCATCCAACAAGGAGATTCTGTGGGAACCTACTACCCTTTGTAAAATATGGTCCATCTTGGGCAGGGGTAGTTGTCTTTTAGGGAACACTTGTTGAGATTTTGGAAATCAACACACAAGTGTATTTCCCCACTCTTTTTTCTCACAGGTACCAAGTTGGCCATATAATATAAGTACCTCAAGGGCACAATAATTCTGGCATCAAGCATTATTTTCAAATCTTTTCCAATTATGGACATCAACATGGGATTAAATTGCCTGATATTCTGTTTGGATGGATTAGAACAAGCCTTCAGAGGGATATTGTGTTGGATGATGTCAAATTCAATTGTATTCAAATCCTCATACGACCATGCAAAAATATCAACAAATTTTTTCATCAGACTGACATACCTATCTTTCTGTTCTGGAGGTAGTTCCTTGGACAGTTTGACCATTTTGGGATTTTTAGCAATCCCAATGTTTTAGTCCACCATTTCCTCTTCTTGATTTTCTATGGAAGCTACTCTAGAGACATCATGACTGTCAAATAACATTTCCAGTGGCACTAGACCCCTGGGGATGTGGTTCATTTTAAGTTCCACAATGTTGTGGCCAGCCACTTTGTTAAGCAAATGAGATGTTTGTTTATTCTCTTATTCATCATCTTCACCTTCCTGATCTATAGAGATACTGGAGAATTCTTCTATGGTATGTAGAAATCTTTGCAGCTCCAGGTCATCACTAAAGACTTGCCAGTGCTTGATGTTGTCTGGTATGGTTATCATGTGTCTGAATTCCACATGATACTTGATATTTGGACCAATGGGAGGTCTGAAGGTGCTAGAATCCAATGCCAAAGAATATGCCTTCTGATTTTCCTATCTAGGAATGAACGAAATAGTGAATGCCAGAAAGAAGTTATAAACCAGGTCCCATGCCTCATTCCTGTATTGTTTGAGCCTCTGTTGTTTAGCTTGATAGATTTTATTGACTTGATTGATGATTAGCTCATAATCACCAAAGATTGCCAAACTGTCAATGGCCATGTCTTTACAAACCCTCAATCCAAGCATCAAAGCTTCATACTCAACTATATTGTTAGTAGTCTTGAATTCCATCTTATAAGAGAGAATTATAACCTCTTGTGCAGAGGAAATGAGGACTATACCAGCCCCAAAACCTTCTCTTAATGAAGAGCCAATGAAATACATCTTCCACACTTGGTTTTGTTGATCTCTCAAAGGTTGATCTTTGCATTTGGTGATTGTAATTCCTGGTTCATCACCATTTAGATGGAAAAAAGATGATCCAATCTTATCCTCAACAACATAAATTGAGCGATTTCTTGGATTCTTATGGTCACTGACAATATAGGCCAATTTGACCTCTTTGTATAGTCTTCTGTGCTCTCCTCCAAAAATAGGGATGGTGGCATATGTGAGGTCCATTTGTAATGATCCCCCATCCTTCTTGGCCCAAGTCCTAGACAAAATCATACCAAACTTGGGGGGAGTGTCAGCCACAACGATGTCCATCACTACAATTTTCATGGGTAATTATGCCAAAGAAACCACCAGATCTTTTATTAATCCCAAACATTTGACTTTTTTGGAGTCAAAGGTGAAAAGGTCTTGATAAGTCTAGGTGATATCTAGACCTAGTTCCTCCATAAAAACTTTAGGTATGCCATTATGTGAGGCACCTGAGCCCATGAGACAGTTATGTAGGATGTTTTCATCGACATTTAGATATATGTATAATGGCGGAGAATCATCAGAGACATCCTCAATGTGTGGGATCATAGTAATGGTTGGGTTCTCATCCTACAGACTAATTACATCAGAAGTTACAACAATAGTAGGTGGTTGCAGAACTTTCATAATGGATTGTTTGAAAGGCTCATTTTTCAACAATTCTGATAGAGGTACAGGGATCTTGATCTTTCTCAAATCACGATCTAGGATGAAATATTCTTGTGGCCTATCAACTTCAGAGGCAATAGGTTTAAATGGATGAGGTTGGTCAACTTTAGCCACTACACCTTTTCTTGGATTTGGTTTGGGAGGAACCTATGCTTTTCTATTCTGAACAGAGGTGGTGGACTTGGGAGCGTCTGTTCTAGGCCTCAAGTCATATTTATTTTGGGGATGGACTTGAATAAATCCATCTTCTCCTATCTCAACATCAAACTTATCTGAAAATCATGCTACCTCATACTCTTGTTGTGTTAAGTGACTGGTGTGAAAATATGTTTCATTGAAAATCACAACATCATCATATACAACATCATTGTTTGCATCCATCTCCTCAATCTTATTTTTTTGGAAAGGAGGTACTACTCTTTGGTCATCAACATTCCTCCTCTCTTTGCATTATCTGAGGGGAATCATTTGGTCTTATAAACTAGTTCGGATTTCTATTCCCAACCCCTTGAAAATATCTGTTTGGTTGTTTAGATTCCCATTTCAGCTTAGTTATTTTAGATGTCAGATCCTTTAAAGTTTTGGTAATTTCATCAAGTTTAGGATCAAACGTGGATGGGTTAGAGGAGGCAGGGAAATCCTATCTCTGTTTCTTCTTGTCCTCTTCAATTTTGGTCTTTAACCGGTCTGATGCCAAGATATTAGATTCAACCTCAATGGTTGATTCTTGCATGGATAACAAGGTAGTGGATATTCTCTCCCTCAACAGAAGAGAGAATTCTGCATCAAATGCATTGGCATAAGTGATCTTGGCAAAGGATTCAATTGGTTTTATCTCATCTGGGATTCTACTATACATCTTATTAAATATATCGGTGAAGCCTGAAACAGACTCACCATTATTTATCTTAAAGGCCCCAAACTCAGTGATGTAATAAAGATAATCATTTCTATCTCTCCATTGTTTTATGAAATCCTCATCTAATGCATCAATATCTACAATGGAGGTTGGAGGGAGGCCCCAGAACCATTTTATTACCTCCCCATCCAGACTTTGTACAAACAACCTCATCCACACATCTGTATAGTCAATGTCAAAGTTGTATGAAAAGATGTAGAAGGCTACCGTATGTTCCTCAGTTGTGACATTCCCTTCCCCATTATATATGGGCAAATATTTCATGTAATTTGTGGTTGGGAATGCATGTAAGCCTACATGGAGAACTAAGGGTGCATATCTGGTAGAAATTATGGCATCCATCCTGTTAACAAATATTGTTTAGAGACACAAGGGTGGATGTTTGACTATATGATGAAGTAGAGGAAGGAGTTGAAGGTGTATGTGGTTCCTTGGAATTATGATTTTAAGGGATAGAAGATTCAAGATTCTTGTGATGATGAAGAACAATAGATTCCTGAGGTGCAACTTTAACCTTTATGGGTGAAGAATATCTTTGAGCTAAGATGGATTTTCTTATTTGTATTTATGGCTCAGAGACTACTTCATCCTTCTCAGGGTTAGGATGAGACTTAGTGGCTCTGGTGTGCTCATATTTAGATTTCTTGAGTCCTTTTCTAGGAGCCAGTGTTTATTTTTGAAGTTAACTCAGTGGAGTCACCAGGTGAAAGATGACAGTATGAATGTGTCTGATCTTTTTTTACCATCAATAGTCAGATATGATCATTTTCATTCTCCAGGGAAAGATATTTCATTACTCTGTTCCCTGACAACGACGCTAGAACATGTTGGTCCTAAGGTCTACACTTCACTGCTAAAGGGTAGAGTTAGGCCACCTCAAGTTATGAATGGTTGATTTTTTGATTAATGGGTTAGTTAGAGGGTTGGTTTATCAAGACATGAGCATGGTTTCGTTGGAAAAGTGACATGGAAGAGGGTCCTCCTTGGTTGGTGGTATACTAAGGACAAAAAAGTGAGACAGTAAAGGTAAGAAACAAAGAAAAACAACAAACCATTCAATGAAAAATCTATTGCAAGAAGTTTAAGTCTTAAAATGTCATTTCAAGCATCAAACATGTGCCAAAAATACAATCATTCCCATAGGTTGTAATAAAAAAATATATTCATGAAATCATAGTTGTTATCACAGGTTGCATATTAATAAATACAACTTATACAGTAGATGAAGGAAAAGAAACATACTTCGCACAAATCAAAATTGTATTCATGATAAGAAACATAAACAAATTTGGACACAAACACATTGTCATCAATAGTATCTTCACCACGTACAGAGATTTAATCCATGTGTAGAATGGGTCCAACTAGTTGTTTTATTGATCATTTTCTCCCAAAACACTGAACCCTCAAAACATACAAAAACTACATATTTATGAGAGTTTCAGAGGCTCTCGTCCATCTGGGACTGAGACTTAACTCTACACTACCACTTGTCAAACAACTTATTACCTTAACAAGAAACTTTTAGAGTATAGTAATGAATAGTCCAATCTTGAATTTATCAAAAAGAGTGGTTCTTATCACACATAAAATACCACTTATTATGCCTGAAACTAAAAGAGTTTTGAACTAAACAATTAAAAAATGTTATTTGCAATAAAATTATACTGATGCATGCATTGGAGCGAATTGAGATCTGACATAGAATGACTAGGAGTGATAGAATAGAGTTCTGTATTGATCATGGGCATGCATGCACATTGTTGTAGGCCACTAGAGATAACTGAATGTATTGGCATTGTTTTTTTCCCATTCCTGGTTTGGTGCCCCTTTTTAAACATTAAAATATACCATCAACAAAAATAAACCACTACAGGAATTTGACATTCGAGACTTCATATGCTGAGTTGGAGAATCTCCCAGAGTGACAATGTTGTGGAGTGATGTGGCAGTGAGGACCCCACTTCAAATATTCGGGGCTTCGACACTTCGAGGGTTCAAAGAATTGTTCTTGCTTTGATTTCAAATCTCCCAGAGTGCTAATCTCCTCGATTCATAACCACATTTATCTTAATTAACCTGAGATTATATTTTAATCATTTGGCATTTAAGGACTTCAGGACTTCGGCTCTTTGGGGTTCAGGAGTTTTTCTTTTCAAATATTGTGCTTGGAAATATCCTGGAGGAAAATCCCTTGAATCTGAAGTGGCAGCCTGATGTGATATCGTTGACGTGTCATGGAAAGATGGTGACATGTGTCACTTGAAATAGTGCATATGAAAGACCTAAATGTGCTTAAACTAAGTTCCACATGTCTCAAATATGGATTCCATGTGTCTCGACCGATGGATTCCATGTGTCATTGATCCAGAATCAGAACTAGGAGGCACCCCAAGTCTAGATAATGATAAAAAATGAAAGTTCTCATAATCGGATGAAACCAATTCCATTGCAACTGGCTCATCGTGCTAATTTCGACCATATATTTACTTCCTCAAATAGACGTCGTATGCAATATTTATCACACTCTGATCGTTTTTCCAAACATGTAAAAAGTCAAACATGTCAACAGTAAAAAAGTCAACGTTGATGTCATTATGCTAACATGGTAGCATGACACATGGAAACATGTCGTAAAAATGACATGGCATGGGCACAGAGGACTATTGATGTGGAAGGTGTAGGTGGAACAATCGAGAGGTGCCACGTGTCACCACTAAAAGGGTGACACGTGGCACCTGTACAACTAACATGTCACACCCATATGNACCCAGACATGGGTTGCCACGTGGCACCTAGGCATTGGCTATTTTGGTTAATGGAAAAATTTTGTTAGCCTCTATGAGTTTTGAACCGGTGACCTCTCCACCGAGCATAAATATTTCACAAAGGGGCGGATGCCATTGTGCCACATTATTTCTTTTTTATACAACCCCATTTTAATATATTTAAAGTGCAAATATGGTGTAGTGGAGGCGGAAGGGGGCTGGGGCTAAGCCCCATCCCGTAGATTCATAAATACATATAAACACAACTAAAGGGGGCACGATGCAATATGTCAACCACTAGCATGTATGTTTAGCACTTGTTTCCTTTTATTTGGGAGCTAGAACCTTGGGGTAGGAGCACCCTAAGGGCACGGTCCTATACAAAGATGCCATGTGACATGTATATTCAGGAAAGGGGTCAACGCACAACCCTTTGGGCTGGTGCTTGGCCACCTAGATACCATGTGACCCTAAAATGGTGTGCGTGCCTAGCCCTAGGGGCTAATTTTTATTTTTATCCACAGGTGGGTGTTTTTTCCTATAGTTTGGCCCAAATTGGGCGTTGTTTAGGATGTTTTGGCCATTTCAAGGGGAATTTGATCCCAAAAAGAGGCCAAATCTTTGGGGGAAGTTGGGAGATGGTTACCAAATTTAGATATATATAAACCAGGACTTATTAAGGCCATGAGAAGAGATTTAGAGAAGATTTATGCTGAAGGAAATCCAATCCAAATCCATTTTTATGCAGGGAAGATGTTGAGGAGCGCACCTTTGCGAGCCATTTCTGGGAGCTCCGGTCATCCGATTTGAGTGTCGTTTCTTATGTTGGGTTATTAAGATCTAGGAGAACAAGAAAATATCATTTTTGTAACATTTTGGCACTACTGTGATGTAATTATTTATATTTGAATAGAAATAAGAAATCCTCACCCACTGAGACAAAGGCCTAGAGATGTAGGAGAAATTGCTGAACTCCGTTATCACATTGGTGTTATGTTTTTCTACTATTTATTGCTTTATTTCAGTTCTGTACATGTTTATATGGATGTGATATATTCTCATATCTTCTTCATCTTTCATTAAGATTTCTAATTGGTTAATCAACACATGCATAATAACTCAACCATAGTCATTTAAAAGATCTTTTCGGATCAAGTGGTATTAGAGCTAGTTGACATTTGGATTTGAGTTTTGCATGTTAACCAGGGAAAAACTACAGTGTGGTGAAGGCGAGCTTGTTGAAGAGAATCCATTAATTGGATTGAGAAATAGAGCTTATCACACCGAGAAGATGGCATCGGAAGAGGGACTTTCTTAGGATGAGAAAGAGTTTCGAAAATCTTTATTTTCCATGTCGGAGATGATGAAAGTTTTGTATGAAGATTACTTGGAACATAAGAAACCAAATCTGGGTGAATCTTCAAAGGGAGAAAGTGAAGAGGTAGAGGATCCTCCTCAGATCCCTCCTTCACCTCTATCATCAAATCCTTCTTCTCCTTCTTATTCAAGTTCAAGTTCTAAATCTAATGCAAAGAAACATGTTCATAAACATAAG
>JASDQU010817541.1:0-15828 GCA_032191745.1 Picea mariana
TATTCACCACTACATGAATTTGATGGGCCTTGCCCAAGTCCCTCATGGTAGTGGGTCTGGCTGATCGAGATGCTCTAGTCCTGTCCATTGGGCAGTCATGCTGGTAATGTGGCTCCCCACATGTACAAACCCCTTTATTTGGTCTAGTAATCCTGGTACCCAAAGTAGAATCTCACGGCCCACCATCCTAGAACCCTAGTCTGTTCTGTTGAATAGGCCTAAACTATTTTTGTTGCGGGCGAAGCTACTTCTGGTTTTGTGGTCCTCGGTAAGGAGTTTGTTGGTGAGGCGCTAGTCACCGAGGTGTAGTGAAATTGGATCCACTTTATAAACCATGATATATTGTTGAATGTCTAGCTGGTGTCTGATGCTGCTGTGCACCAGATGACACTTTCCCTGTTGGTCTCACTGGAGTCTTTCTCTAAACCCCGCTGATAATCTCCTCCTCTGCTATGAGTGCCTTATGAATGACATCATCTAAGGTTTGAGGCATCAAAATCCTAACCTTTTCATGAATGCTGACATTAAGGCCAAACATGAACCTATTTACCTTAAGTTTCTTGATATTCAGGTGCAGAGCATACCGAAGAAGTTCCATAAAATGGGCCTTGTACTCGGCCACATCAAAATTATAACCTTTGCATTAATCCTGACATTAAGCCAATCATGAACCTATTGAACTTAATTTTATTGGTATTTATGTGTGAATCATACCGAAGAAGTTCCATAAAATGGGCCTCATACTCGAGCATCATATGACCACCCTGTCGCAAGGCGTTGAACTTGTTGAGTTGACGCTCAATGAATTCCTCCAATATATACCTCTCTCAGAATTGTTTCGTGAACAGTTCCCATGAAATGTATTCTACGACCATGTTTAATTGTGGTAGGAGCGCCTTCCACCATAGAAGAGCGCTCCCCTTCAGTTGAAAGAACGTCATGTGGACCTTCATATTTGAGGTATAGTTGCGAAGTGCAAAGCACATCACCATATTCTCCAACCATGCCTTGGTGGTTGCACCATCTGGGGCACCAAAGAACTCAGGAAATTTGACCTTCTTGAGTTCGTGATGAATGCTACTAGTACTGACCAGAGCGCATGGTGGACCCTTAGGGGGTTTCGACGCCCTGGCCTCATCTCTATCCAAATGACCAATAAGTTCCTCAGACATCCGCTAAAAGGACCTCATCATCCCAACAACATCACCCACATCTATCTGTCCCTGCCCGACAACCTATTCATCTCCCTGGGGGTTAGACACCTCAGGCATGGATGCTACTAGGGGCATCACGCCTCCTCCCTTAGCACCTCATTGTCTGCCTCCACGACATCCTCTAACCATGATTACCTACACAAATACAAATCAAATTAATTAGCAACCTTATAATCAGACATCTAATCCACGGGAGCCATAGTGATCCTAGGTCACAGTTAAAACCCTCTTTGATACCATATGTAATGACCCGCGTCGTTACGACTACATGTGATGCAAGAAAGATATATATTTTTTATTTTAAGAAGTAAGGAAATCAACGACAACAATTAATCAATAGAACTTGATGACGAACACAAATTATGCATTCAGGCAACAAACAACAACGACCCAACATACTAGCACATCATGCAACTGGATGAAACATACGATAATCAAATAGATAGATAAAAATGACTACCCGCCTGACACAAGCAAGACAACGCCTACAAGCTAAAGTAGAAAATCAATAAACATGACACAACAACTTCGATGACCAGTAACTACAAACCTCTAAGGTGCACAAAACCAAATCGCATTAAGGCGTTACAGAAGCAAGTACCAACATCAATTACAATGAACAATACACCCACATCGAGAAGCACAATAATCTAACCAGGTTATCATTTACATCTATTCATCAGGGCGCACAATGATCCCCTCATCAGGAATCATGCCATCACCAGACGATATGCGTGATAGTAACCATGGAGCAACATAACATATCTAGACCTTTAACCCAAGCTAAGTCCCTCACGCTAGGAGACCGAATTATCCATCAAAAATACACGAAGACTACACCCAAGCACCCAATCAACCAGTCGACAAGATACAAGGTGAAATCATTCAAAATTAAACTGCACAACTAACCGAAGTCTTTCTTGTTTCCTATAAGGAAATAATGTGTGGTGTAACCACTATGACCAACCACCATTTATAATTCAACTTAAGGCACAAGGCTCGTAGTAACCAATTAACGGTTAAATTATTAATCGATTAGCTAATAAAACTATTAAACCCTCAACCAATAATCTTGCACAAGCCATTAAACTATTACTCAAATAAACAATAAACCATTAACTATTTATGATTATGACCAAGTGTGAATGAGTGAACTATTATCACTGCAATTAATCAAGTAATCTATTACCAATGCAATTAAGCCATTAGTTTATTACCATTGCAACATTTAATCTGTTGTGGTAGAAGTTAAAATATTGATAGGTAATAATGATAATTAAACCATTTCTATATAAATAAAACAATTAATCTATTGTTTGCATAAGTCATAATACATACATACATATACATATACATATACATATATATATATATATATATATATATATATATAACTATTGCCATATAAAAAAAAAAAATCTAATTGTAGTAAGGATCACGACCATTATTGCAACAATATCTTTTTAAAATTGTTAGGTCCTACATTGAATTAATACTACTAAGGAGCTCGAATGTCGATAAATTTGATGAAGTATGAGCAATCAATTTATTAGAAAATTTTTCCTCAATCTCGATTTTCAGGTGCAATTTCGTTTTAGAGACAGTTCTGGTCAAAATAAAACTTGAAGAAATGTGAGAGTATTCTTATATTTTTCAGATATCAAGCCTTTCTATATCTCTATCTAACAAATACATCTCTATCTAACAATCGCTATCTAACAATATATATATGTCTAACAAATCGTTATCTAACAAATATGCTATCTAACCCAATAAATTCGCTGCTTATTGATAAGTCGTTCTTTATCAACAATGTGCTATCTATTTATAAGAATCGATAAGTCGTTCTCTATCAACAATATGATAACTATTAATAAGGAATTGACAAGCAAAAGATCCTTAGCCTGCCCATTTAAAAAGAAAGGAAAGTGAATCTAGATTAGATTAAGTTAGAAGTACATATGGATACCATGCTAAAACTTCATTTGTTAATAAATCATTGTGTATCAATGATTTCATGGTCTAACAATATTATCGTTGTCGTTTAATAAATTTGTTGTCAACATTCAAGGTCGTTGTCTATTAATAAATATTACCCCATCTATTGAAAACTGCTTTCAACAATCCATATTGTTGTCTATGAATAAATGCTACTATATCTCTTGAAAATCGTTGTCAAACAATCCATATTGTTGTATAACAATAAATGTTATTGTATCCATTGAAAATCATTGTCTAAAAAATGGGGGAATGGCTATGTAAACACTGGTCTAAATCGTTGTGTAGAACGCCAAGAAAAACGCCCATGGGTGCTACCTTTGCTGGGAAAATTCGCTATCTAGATTCGTTGTGTTTAGAGTATGTATAAATTCGCAGTGTTTTATCATTAAAAAAAAACACAGGCATATGTATAAATTCGCAGACATATATAAATTCACAACCATATGTAAATTCAGAGACATATAAATTCAGAGACATATCATTAAAAAAGACACATACATAGCATTAAAAAAACACACAGACATATCATTATAAAAAAACACAGTCATATCATTAAAAACGTAGACATATCATAAGAAAAAAATGTAGAGATTTTACCATTCCAAAATGATGGGATTTATCAAAAACGCAGAGATTTTACCACTCAAAACGTTGGGTTTTATCTTTCAAAAAATGTAGATATTTTACCATTCAAAACACTAGGATTTATCATTCAAAATGCAGAGAACTGAAGTGGAAATGCTGGGTAAAGTGAGGGTTAAAACAAGTTGTAAACGTGCAGTGAAAAATCAAGTAAAAAGAGAGAGTGTTAAGATTACAAATCAAGGGAAAATGTAGAGTATCTCGCTGCAAATAAATCTTGGGCAGAGGAATGATCCTACACTTATTATCCATGCACAAAAAAACAAGGCATTTGAATCTCAGTCTTAAACACAGGAGTGAGGGAAGTTGATTCCGCTTCTGGCTGACTGCTCAAGAACATACTAATAACTTAAAGGATCAGGGAACAGGGGATAAAAACACAAATCTACATCCAGATCTTCTCTGTGGAGAAGCAAATAATGAAATAAAAGCACAATCAAGGAATAAATAAAGCCCAGGCAAGGTTTTGAGATTGGGGCTCATTCTAGCAATGCGCAAAGACACAGTAACTCATAAATAAAGGATACAGTGGACAACAAGGTTTTTTGTTTTACTAAATAAATCAAGCGACAAGGGGATTACAATTACCGTAGGAATGCATGTGCAAAGAAGGCTCATGGAAATGAAATATTCAACTGAGTACAGAAAAATAAACACGTGTAAATTAAATTTCATTGCAGGTAACAACTTTAACATGCATACCTTATCCAAATGTGAATGCTCCGAAGTCATTGTCCTGCACGTTCTCCATCCAGGTCTCTCTTTCCAACAGATGTGACCTCACCGGTACCTTCCCAGCCAATGCTAGGGGTACTCTTCTTCCCATTGAGCCCCCCGAGCCGTAAAGGGGCCACACACATAATACCAGAGAATGGTAGCACCCAGCTTGCCTCGCAAGGTTGAGCTATCACTCGTTACCCAAGCTGGGTACCCCAACTCCCACAAGAGAAAGTTCAATCAAGATAAAATTTCAGTAGCATAACGTTACGCAAGCCAAATCATGATCCACACTCCTCCTCCGCCATCCTTTTTATAGAGTTTTCTTAGTCATTAGTTTCCTAAAATTCTCATTAGATTCCTTTTTCATTAATTTAATTATGAAAAACCTCCCCCGTACACATGTCGCCCGATCCCCTAGTTGCACCAGAAAATCAATTTTATTAATTAATTAAATATTCATATTTCCCTCACCCACCTATAAGCGTTCCTAAAAACACTCCTTGGTGTCCCAATTTTTCCTTACAATTCTTAAATGACTTATGCCCTACTTAATTCCTAGTTGAGTTCATAAATAGAAAGTCCCAAAGGCTAGATTCCTTACTAAGTTGGACATTCATCTTTTTCTTTAAGTCTCCCCTTTTCTTTAAGTTTCCTTTTTTCCTTAAGTTTTTTTTAACTTTTAAGTTTTCCCCCTTTTTCCTTTTTAACTAAAAATCAATTTAGCAAGTGTATATAAAAAATACCATTTACCCTTTTAATAAATTTAATCCTCCATTAAAATTTTTACTTTAATAATTAAGTTTGAATTTCTTAGCCCCCTTCTTGTTACATGTTGATTTTTTATTTATTTTTAGCCACATGTTCTACTTAGACCTAGGTTTTAATTTCACTAGGTTGGGCAACATTTTTTTTTATGGGAAAATTTGTTTTTAAACTTTACTTGTCACATCATGCATTTTAAGGCTGACTAGGTCCTAAGGAGGCATAATTTTCTAGGCACTAGGTTTATTCACTTACTAGTTAAAATTGCGACGTGCCCTTCAGGACGCACTACGTGTTCCAAGGTTGCCACCCATATCTTTCCGTTTTATTTGCAAGTTGTGCCCTTCAAGATGCACTACGCGCTCCAAGGGTTCCACTTGCCTCTTTTTGTTTTATTTGCGTGACGTGCCCTTTAAGACACACTACATGCTCCAAGGGTGCCCTCGCCTCTTGACTGAATTTGGTAGACGTCAAACCCCTGGAGTTAATACTCCACTAGGTGATCTTGTGGGAGACTAAGGGACTCTAAGGAATAAGGCCCCTGCCTTATTGTGCACCCTTTAGAATCATTGTGAGCGACTTTTATAGTCTGTTCTCATTGCATCGCAGATCTTCTCGAACTAGGTAATCGTCAACCTACAGTTCGAGCCACGGAGGGAATGCTAGTAGGTTGTGGCAGGGCTGCTGCCACACCTCTCCCTCAATGTATTTGGTTGTCATGTGTGACCCCTCTACTCCAAATGTGAGTTCGGTCGACAAGCTATCGTCAGCTTGCATCCATCAAGGAATCATGTCAGCAATAATAATCAATCATCGTAATATCTAATCATATGTACATATGTCACATCAACAACATTCAAACCCAATATTCCACTCCTTGACTCAATCCAGAGTCCAAGGGGTTTCATCGATGCCTCTGCATCCTCAATGTCCAAAGTCGTGCACACTGAAGATAACCCATTCAATAGCACCTGTCTATGTAAATACAACAAAATAACATATCATCAAATCCATAATATCTCATAATCATTATCAAAATGACCAATAGTATAATAACCCAGCTCACTTGCATGAAAGGACAAGTTCACTTAGTGCGCACAAGATCGGGATGTTACATGAAACCCATAGCATATTTAACTGATGTCTGATAGGCCCATAATTTCAAAAAAAACATTGTATTCCAACTTGACTTATGAATCCCCACCATCCATCGGAGCATAGTGGTCAAAACTTTATTGATCACTTAAACTTAGCCATTGGCCTATGGATAATAAGGGGTTGATTTTTCATGCCGTAAACCCAACTTATCAGTTAGCTCAAACATCATAAAATTGTGAAAATGGGTGCCATGGTCGGTGACGATGGCTTAAGGTACACCAAATCTAGTGATTATATTATTGAATATGAAAAGTGTTTCATTTTTCCTGGTGTTATCGAATGTAGGCATCACCTTGGCCCACTTAGTGAAATAATCCACAACTACAATGTTGTATCCATGTCCCCCGACCGAGTCATGGTTACATGTCATTAAGTAAATGCCCCATTTAGAAAATGGACCAACGAAAAACAAAGGATAGAGAGGGATAGGATGAGATCAAATATTATTATTGTAGGTTTGACAAGCATGGAATTTATGAACCGCGATAATGCAATACTTGAAAAGTGAATGCCATAAATAACCAACTCATAGGATGTTTTGGGCAGTGGCATACCCAAACATATGATCGCCACACACTCCATAATGACAGTCATTTAACGCTTTCTCGACTTCATCATAGGTCAGACATCATCGAAATATTGAGTCAATACCACGACAGTAAAGGGTATCACCAAGAATAATATATTGGCGAGATTGATACCGAATATGACGATGATCTACATGAGATACATTAGGCCAAAAATTTTGGGTTTGGAGATAAATGATGATGTCACCATACCATATATAGTCTAAATTGATCATAAAGAGAGATTCATCAGGAAAATAATCTTCTGCCACATTTTCTGTATCAGTAGAGGGAAGGTCACATATTAACTCAAGGAAGACCAAACATTTCTTTGACTTGGATTTTTCATAATCTAAATCAAACTTCTGGAGAATCACAATCCATTTGGAGTATTTTACCCCTAGCAATTGTCTTGTAAAAATATGTTGCATAGGGTTGCAATATGAAATAATCGGGTCTTGCGTAATAAAATATAGTGACGAAAATGCTGAACAACTTGAATAGTTGCCAAGGCCAATTTCTTCACATGCATGTATTTGATTTCAGTGGATGTAATACTTTGATTCAAATAGTAAATGACATGTTCGTCTTTCAAATCATACTTGGACTAGAACCATAGTTATGGTGTGATCCAAAGTAGCCAAATATAGGAAGTAATATCGACTCTAATCCAGGGGATATAATAGTGGTGTGCGGGTTAATGCAAGTTTCAAAGAATCAATTTCTTTGTTAGCGGTGTCTTCCCACACAAAATCATGACCCTTATTAATAAGTCGAGTGAAACCTTTCGTATGTTCGGGGTAATTAGGAATGAATCATCATAGAAAATTTTCCTTCCCTTTCAAACTTTGGAGTTGGCGTAAGGTAGGAGGAAAATTGATGATTGCTTCAACCTTTAGTGGATCAACTCTAATCCCATGCATGGAAATAATAAATCCTAGAAGTTGCCCTATCTCCACACAAAAAACACATTTATGCGGATTTAATTGTATACGGTAATACCAACAACGGAGGAAAATAACTCATAAGTGTGTTGGGTGATCATGATGATGCATGGAATGCGTCGGTAAATTGTCAAGATATGGTTGCAAAATATTATAGATATCATGAAAAGTGTAAGACAT
The DNA here is from genome assembly GCA_032191745.1 of Picea mariana. Lineage (NCBI taxonomy): Eukaryota > Viridiplantae > Streptophyta > Pinopsida > Pinales > Pinaceae > Picea > Picea mariana. The sequence continues at coordinate 8,188 of JASDQU010817541.1, forward strand.
ATCTCTTTGAAAAGTCATGCCAACATTTTTGAGACCGAAAGGGAGTTTACGATACGTGAAGGTAACCCAAGGAAAAATAAAGGAGGTTTTGTGTTGATCTGTGGGTAAAATATTTATCTAATTATAGTCGGAAAAACCATCCATCAGAGAGAACATTTCACTTCCGGCGCAGTCATCGATGATATGGTTGATGAAATGGGTTGGATAATTATCTTTAGGGAAAGCCCTATTAATATCCCTATAATCAACACATAGATGAATCATTCCTTGTTTCTTCATGACCGGGAAAATATTGGAAACCCAATTAGTCATTGCTACAGGGTAGATAAAACCAACTTTAAGAAGTTTTTCAACTTCAATCTTGATCGCAATAATTTTTCATGGATGAACTAGGTGAAGTTGTTGTCCAACATGCTTAGCATTAGGATATGTCTTGATCTCATGTATAATGATATTTGGGTCAATTCCAGGAATTTTTTCATAACTCCAAGAAAATACAACACACAATTCTTGGAAAGGGGCCTTGTAAGTTTGAATCTCATCGGAAGAACACGAGGTGCCTATGAGAACATTTTCCACAATTCTAGGCTTGATCAAAATATCGAGAGGTATATTTGGTGAGATATTTCCCAAGTTTCCTTCATACAAAACATCACGTGTTGGTTCAGAAACTAGAGGGAGATTAATAACCGTTGATGGATTTGAAATCCATTGGTAACTCTCGATAGTCTCGGGTTCAAGGAAGAGGATAGAATGATAATGTCCATCATCCCATGGTGTGTCTTCCACAAACACAACTTCCATGATCATTTCATAATTTTGAAAAATCGTATTAAATGGATCAAAAGACGTATCAAAGGGAGAATGAGAAGAAGGAGAGGTTGATTGAATAGTGTGATAGGCCAATTCAATCGGACTTAGTGGCATTTGGTTGCCATAACAATGACATTTTTCCGAGCTAGGTACTATCCAAAGGTCATATGACTCAGGGGTTTCACCAACACTGGTTTAAATCATATTGATAGAAGCGACAAGAGAAGGAACATCGAGCAGTGGAATGGGTAAATTTCCCATCAACGAATAATATTTCAAAAGACCCACGATGACATTCACGTAACTAAGAGATGTTTTTCCTATGAAAGGAACATTACTAGTGCGTGAATTAGAACTTAAAAAAGAAATATGATCTACTGTAACAACTTTACCTTGGTGAGGGAAACACATCACACATAAAAGAGTAGAGACAACTGCTCGCACAATGTCAATCCAACTATGGCCAATTAAGAGGTTGTAATAGAGAGGTGCATCGAACACTTCGACCTCAATAGCAACCGATTTTCCTTCTAATGCAATAGAAAATGCACGAAGTACACCATAAGGTTTATACCTTGTACCATTAAAATATTTTAACATGTTATATGACTCAGTAAGGGTAGGAGATCCAATGGATTTCCAATAGGTGACATACATTACGCAATTCAAAGCCCCTTCATCAACAATTATTCGACAAATATTCTTTGTTTCCACAATTATTCGTATTTGAAAAGCTAACTGATGAGGGAGCCTTGGGATGTGATCTTCCAAGTCAAATATTATAAAATTCATATCAGTGGGATCGATTCCAAAAATGTCCTTTAAAAATTCCTTTCATTGATTAGGACAACTTTGAAGGACATCGAGGGCCAACATTGCAGATGGTGCATGTGTAAGATCTTCTACAATACTGTATTTTTTCACTGCACGTGCATGTGGGTTGAATGATGACTTACGAATGACACCTTTGGGAGGAGGATAGATTACCGTATCAATATTAGGTCGATCGAGATGAATAGGACCATTTCGATGATGAGACAATGTAGGAGGTTGATCGTCATCATTCTCTTTAGAAGGATAATAATCTTTGGTTCAAGTAGCGAATGCAATTCCATCTTTCTTGGAAGTAGTACACATAAGCACATAAGAATTGGTAAAGGGAGAAGGTTGGTCATGAATAACGAATTGACCCTGCTGTTGAGAAGGAAAAGGTTGTGACAAGACGATAGACATAGGAGGAGTCACGATTCCCTTGAGGAATCGAGTAACATCTGCACGTCTCAGACAATATTTTGTGTAATGGTCCTTGCCACAAATAAGACAAGGATAACGAGGATTTCTCTTTTCTTTATTGTCAGTAGATTGAGTTCTTATTTTATCTTGCTGTTGATTACTACTTTTATCCTATTTATTCTTACCATTCCCTTTATTTTTTATTTTGTTATCTTCCGTTGGTCATAGATTGTACCATATTGACCTCAGAGGTTGTACAGGGAAAGGCAGCAGGAGGAGTAACATTTTTTACATTGGTATTAATAGGTTTGGGATTGGAATGATTGGCCTTCTTTGTCTAAGTATCTGTATGAAAAGTGCCAATCACATTTTCGGCATCATGATATGCTACCAGAAGTGTTGGGTTTGGATTTGTAGATGGGAGAGGAGTGTCAGGATTCAAGTCATACAATGTGCCCATTTGAGAATAAACAAGATCCAAATATTGGGCATGACTAATCACTTGTTCTTTAGTGATGACACCCCCCATGGAAACATCATGAGCTATAGGACCAATGACTGATTTTGTGATCCACGCAACCAATAATTGATTAGGAAGATGAACTTTTATTAATCGTCGTCTCCCCATCCACTCATGAATATGATCTAAGGTGTGGGTAGAATAGGATTGTTTAAATGAACTTAAAAATTTTGTTCCTGTCTCATATTGTATAGACAATTAGTAATGTGTCAGGAAAGCCATGGATAAGGTATTGAAATCATTGAAGAAATCTATAGGCAATTCGATGTACCATTTGGTCACTGAACGTGTAAGAGTGTGTTGGAAAAGACGTAGTTGTATGGACCCATCCATCAATGAGTTGGATGAACACCAAAGATGAAAACTCATAACATGATTGTTTGGATCTTCTCCCGACCGACGTCAAATTTTGGAATATTTGATGATAATTTGGCAGGTATAAATGACTAAAGAGGAGAATGTAAGATAGGATCATTCATAATTCTAGACAAATCTGGTAAATCTAGAGTAGCTAAAAATGGCAATTGTTTGTTAACTTGAGGAAACTGATAACTTTGGGGAGGTAATCTCGTAGGTATACTTGTAGGACCATAATTCATTTGAAAAAGTGTATTATAGTTATATGTTCCACTCAAATTCGACAAAGGAGGATTTTGAGGCAAGTAACCAACATTAACATGTTGATTCGGCATGCCACCTCAGAAAAGGAAATTTGATTGAAAGGATTCCCCCTAGGTATGGTTTACAGTCCTTGGAAATGGCTACACGGGATAAGAGGGTACAAGTTGAGACATTCCCCCTCCTAAAGNCTTGAAAAGGAAAATTTCAAGGTTGGGCTTGTGATCCAAGCATAGATTTCCCATAAAATGGATTGTGTCCCCCAACTTAGGGTTTCCCCCTAGTTGAGTATCCTCCAACAAAAATTTGAAAACCAGAAGTAACAGGATGGCTTGTTCCTCCAAGAATATTTGAGCTACTTGGTCCAGGAAGATTAGATCCCCCAAGTGGTGCAGGAAGACTAGGTCCTCCAGATGGACCCTGGTTAGAGTTATTAATAAAACCACTAAGATCATTATACCCAGGTGGAAAAAAAATACTAGGTCCTCCAGATGGACCCTGGGTAGGGTTAGCAATAAGACTAATAAGAGAATTATACCTAGGTGGAAGTGACAGATTCGATCTAGACGAAAGTGGTGTTCTAATAGGAATTTGAGTTGTTACCGAACTTCCGACAGAAAAAGGTGTAACTTGCGGAACTGTTGTAGAGCTAGTGAACTGGCTAGGGAGAGGAGTATGTGTACCAACCAACACCTGGTCTAAAATAATAGAAATATTACTTGCCATGCCAGTAAAATTATATGGAGGTACTGTATAAGAAATAGAAGTAACAGGTACATGTGGTGATGTGGGTTGATTTGGACTCATACCCAAAATATTAAAAATATCATGCCCCAAGGGAGTTCTCCACAAAGAACGGACTGGGATTGAACTGGGATTAAAATATCCAGAAGTTTGAATAAGGGTTATAAATCATTCACTAGGATTGGGTTGTTCATCCATGCTGGATTCTTCAACAATAACATCTCCCGAAGAGTTTACTCTAACCATAACAGGATCGTGGGGAACAATCAATAGTGGGTTCATAGGATGTGATGAGCCTCATAAACTTGTAGCTAGTCCTCCTGGATATTCGATCAACATAGTATAACTCTCGATCTGAGAGGATTCGTCTTCATTGACAGATCCTTTAGGAAAATGACACTCTAGTGAATTAGGAGGCAAGGGTGTTTATTCTTCTGGAGGAAACCCTTGCATCCTATGTGAACGATGAGGTCCAATGTTAGCCTCCTGAAAAATAAAATAAAAAATCTATGGCCAACTAGAGAAAATAAACAACATTCACTAATAAAATCTAGATAGTAAGCATACAAAAAAACCTTCTTATATCGAAATCACTAGTTGGTGATGAAATCCAACATCGCAAGATCAAGACAAAAAGGGGCATGGATAGAGAGGGTGGAAAAGTTACGTTGACGACCTGCTTATCAGACTTACACCCTGGTGAAATCTCCCACAAATAATCGTGGGTACACCCTTCAAGGAGCTCGAGTGAGTTTAGCCAACTGTTGGCCCTTGACTAAGCTTTTGAGATCCTTGGTCAGGTTTTACCTATTTTGGGACGTTGACAAGCTGGTCAAAGGCAGAGCACAATTCGAAGCAGAGATCGCAGGATCTTGACCCCTTTTTAGGGAACTTTTGGGATTAGGTTTTATGTAACGGGTATGGGGATGTCATCCCATGGGTTTTACCCATGTTTAGGCCTTTTGTAATGTATAAATAGATAACTAGGAGAAGTTAGTAGAGGAGGTGTGTGATGGTGTGATGTTGTAGGCCGAAAGCGCTAAGTGAAATTATTGTAAGAGGCTCTGTGATTAGTGTATGTTGATATTTGTGAAGATAAGTGTAGAGTATCTGTAGTGCTTTGTGCACAGACTGTATAAGGCTTTGTGCTGCAACCTAGCTCGGGGAAGGAGGATCTAGCGAGGTGCGCGCAGATCTCCTATCCTGTGCGGAGTAGGGTTTTGATGCTCGAGGCCTGTAAGAAGCTTGACATAAGATAACATAAGAGAAGAAGAGTTGGTGGATGTAGACCCACACTGGGGTGAACCACGTATATCTTGTGTTAGGGTTGCTTTGTGCATTATGGTTATTATATTGTTCATGTGATTTATGCTTAGTGCAATAATGTATGTTTAGATGAATCTGATATGATATCTTAAGTGATGTGAATAAATGCTAGATCTAATCTAATTCCATATGTTAAGTGTTTAGATGTGTTAGATTTGGTTGAATACTGCACTGCTCTCTAATTAGGGTTTTATCTGCGAAGTAAATACTGGTTGAATACTAATGAATGGTAATTGTTAAGTGCTTTGCTAGAGTATTGTGATCACAGATCTGTGTTCGAGCTACATTGCAGATACTTGAGTCTTGCAACCACCCCTGCCTCTACCTTGGGTGAGACTTCACCTGCTTCGAGGGTGTTTCCGAAAGGGTTGGTAGTTAGGTTTTTGTTGGTGCGTTGTTGAAGTGTTGAACCCCGGGTCTACCCTTATGACAACAAATGGTTCCATTGTCAGGATCTCAAACTGTGACTGCTCATAACTGAGGAAAATAAAGATATATGTGTGTAGATCTGCTGCTTTAGTGCACAATATTCTACTTGAATTGTGAATCTCGGTGACGAGAAGAGAATTTTGATGTGAAGAAAAGAGGTAAGATCTGAAAGCTGGGTGCTCTGAGAAAGGTAAGAAAAGTGAAATTTTTAAGATCCGAAAGCTTTGTGCTCTGCTGAAAGTAAGATAAGTGAAAATTTTTGTTTTGAAAGTATGGATCTAGGTATGTTTGGTAAATTTTGTCCTAGTTTGGAAACTAGGGCACAGTTAGAAGAAAGAAGATTTGATATGAGTAGATATGATAGATATATTATTCATATGCATAGAAATAATGTTTGGACTAACAAATGGATGTAGGATCCTAGAAAGAAATTTTTGTAGGTTAATTACTATGATCCTAGTGTGCAGTACAAGAAATCTTGGGGATCATTTAATAGAAAGACATTATTAACCCTTTGTTACAGCTGCAGAAGGTCGGGACATCTTGCTAAGGAATTCCTTGGTAGAATACCTAGTTGTATTTTTTGTAAAGCTATGGAACATGAAGTTTTGGATTGCCCTAGAATGATTTCTAAGATTGAAAGAATGAATGTGGAACAAGAAAACCATGAGAAAGGCCAAGAGACTAAGACTATGGAAGAATCCCAGAAAGAATCAGGAATTGTATTACTACAAGTGAAAGAAACCCTAAATGATCACAGAGACACCAAGCTATCAGAGATCTTAAAAGAGAAAGAGTGTGTAGAATCAATAATAAGAGACTTCAACATAGACTGTGTTCTACATGAGGAAACATAGGTGAATATCATGACAGAAAGAACTTGGAAAATTTTGGGAAAGCCTGCTATGATTCCCTCATTGGGAGGAATAGGATTATTTAGAGGAAAGCTAATAACCCTAAGTGGAAGAATTACCTAGATACCTATGACTGCTCACAGATCGTCAACAGAGGAAGAATTTGAGGTCATTAATTTTATTGAGAACAATGCTCCATTTGCTATGATTCTAGGAAAAACCTGGATTGAGAAAGATCAGAGACAAAGAAAAGAAGAAGAAGCCCTAGAAAAAAAACAACAAGAATTAATAGATTTCATGAATAAGAGAATGGCACACTTGATAGCAGAACAAGAGAACAAGTCAAAGCTGCTAAGGACCAGATATTTGGATGTTGAAATAACACAGACAGATTTGAAGAACTTGTCCATATAGGAAAGTAGAGAACCTATCCCAGACAGAGAATAAGTATTGCCTTTGAACCCTATGAAAGATCATCAACAACACGAAGTTACTATGACAAGAGAAGATAAGAATCAAAATGGGAAGAGGAACTGAGTAACTCAGATTACAAGAAATAAGGCTAGAAAGCTCAGCAAGAAGAAAGAAAAGTTATAAAAATTGCAAGAAGCTCAAGAAAGAACTTCATAGAAGGAAGGTTTCCAGAACTTGAAATTCACCAGAATATCAGAAGAGCGTAGATTGGTACTTCGCCATGATAGAGAAATATAACTGTTAGAGGCATTATGACTGTTAGACTGATGCTCCTGAATAGTTAGGAAAGTAGTTATGGCCTGAAAGCTCACCATTGGACTATTGGGACCGCACCATAACAACTGGAAATGCATTGATTAAGGCTCTTCAACCCATTGGAAGAATATGCTACGATGTTGCCTATTTATCCCTTCGAACATTGCACCAAGAACACTTTTTCAAACAATGATTCCTTGAGCCCAGAGAGAGATGACTACTACCGTGTTGTGTTCATTGAGACTTCATCACCTGTTCTATTGCATTGAGTGTTTGTTCATCAACCTGAGATACCTGATCTTGAGCGTGCATGTCGGATGACATTAGCGCATTAGAGAAGTCAGTAGAGGAAATTATTATTGATTTAATGGCTGA
>JASDQU010817541.1:18759-34194 GCA_032191745.1 Picea mariana
GAAGCAGTAGGTTGAAGCATCTCGAGCCAAGCTCGAGGATTTTGAGGCAGCGTTACCTAGAGCAGAGTGACTCGGGATGAGTCACAGGTGAGTGTTGGGGGCCTATTGTCCCTTGACCAAGTTTTGGATATCCTTGGTCATGTTTGACCTATTTTGGGACTTCGATAGGCTAGTCAAAGGAAGAGTGCAAATCGAAGCGGAGATCGCAGGATCTAGACCCTTTTCTAGGGACATTTTGGGATTATGGTTTATGTAACGAGTATGGGGATGTTGGCACATGGGTTTTACCTATGTTTAGGCATTTTTTAATGTATAAATAGATAACTAGGTGAAGTAAGTAGAGGAGGTGTGTGATGGTGTGATGTTGTATGCCGAAAGTGGTATGTGAAAGTATTGTAACAAGCTTTGTGCTTAGTGTATGTTGAGATTTGTGAAGCTAAGTGTATACTATCTATAGTGATCTGGGCATAGACTATAGAAGGCTTTGAGTTGTAACCTAGCTCAGGGAAGGAGGATATGGTGAGTTGCGCATAGATCTCCTGTCCTCCACGGAGTAGGATTTTGATTCTTGGTGCCTGTAAGAAGCTTGGCAGTAGATAATAGAAGAGAAGAAGAGTTGGTGGACATAGCCCCACACTGGAGTGAACCACATATATCCTATGTTATGGTTTCTTTGTGCACTATGGTTGTTATATTTTTCATGTGATTTATGATTAGTGCAATAATGTATGTTTAGATGAATCTGATATGATATCTTAAGTGATTTCAATAAATACTAGATCTGATCTAATTCTATATGCTAAGTGCTTATATGTGTTAGATTTGGTTGAATACTGTGTGGCTCTATAATTAGGGTTTTATTTGCGAAATAAATACTGGTTGGATATTAATGAATGGTAATTGTTAAGTGCTTTGCTAGAGTACTGTGATCACAGATCTACATCCGAGCTAGGTTGCAGACACTTGAGTACTGCAACCTCCCCTGCCTCTACCTCGAGTGAGACTTCAGCTGCTTCACGGGTGTTGCTTAAAGGGCCAGTAGTTAGGGTTTTGTTGGTGTGTTGTTGAAGCGTTGACCCCTTGTGCCCCTGTGCCAACACCAACATCAATTCTAGGTACCCTGAATACTTTCCCCTTCATAGTCACCTCAAGTAAAGAGCCTAAATATGTAGGATACTAAGTTTACCAATTACAACAATGATGCCTGGGGAAACAATCGACAATTCAATATACACGCAAGGGCAGGGTAACTAACCCCAAAATCTCCTCAAGAAGGCCTGCACAAAGTTTTTTTCTCAAGTGACCCCCAATAATACGTCCAATCACTACACTAGGACTAACAAAGTAGTGTTAGTAACTCTGTTTTCCTTAATGCGACCTTGTGATTGACCATTGTGTTAGAAGGGCTTCCCAAGACAAAATGTAGCAAGTGGATTTAACTCTCTCTAATCCCAAGATTCTATTGTTTGTTTTGATGATTTGGAGAGTATTCCTCACAACCTATTCCAAATCTCTATGTCCTAGCTAATTTTGGTGTACAATAGCCCTAGAAAATAAAAGTTACTAGATAAATTTTGAATTTACTCTTTATTTTAATGGTTGTTTATTCTCAAAAAGGAAAAGGATATGAAACTGATGAAGTGTTTGACCTTGACTCAAAAATATGCAAAGAGACATGAGATGCAAATATTTTTGTTCGATGAACTCTAATTACATAAGAGAGAAGGTTTTCTTTTTACCAAAAAACAACAAGTTGCAAGATAACAATTCCTTTAAACTTTGAACAATTTTAATATCAAACAATCAAAGCAACAAAATTTTCCAATTTCTCTTTTAAACAAAAACTAGAATGCAAAAAAAAGTTTCTTTGCGAATACTACAAAAGAAAGATAATTTTTCAATTCTTTTTCTTCTTAATAAAATGAAGAGATTTGAACAAGGAGAAAGAAAAATATTTTCAAGAAAAGTAACGCATTCACAACACAATTTCCAAACTTAATTCACAATACAACCAAAAGTGCAAAAGAAAGAAAACTTGTCTGTTTAATTAATGAAATGAAAGTTCATTTTCTAATAAAAAAAAATAAAAAACTCAGGAAAAATCATTAATAAGTTGACTGACAAACACTCAAGGATGAAACCTAAAGATTATATCCTTGCAGCAACAAGTGAAAGATAGATCTTGAAGCTTATGATAAATACTTTCAAAACTTGAAAAATGATCAAGATCAACTAAAAATTGTAAACTAGCCTATGAACAATTATCCAACAGAGCCAAAAATTCACTCCAAGCAATTATAAAGAATCTAGGCAAAGAAAAACACTATCACCTAAAATTTTCTCACAATCGTCGCAAGTCACAATGTGACACAATGCATCTTTTAGGTATCGACACAGAAACAAGAAAGACACAGTGCAGTGATGTCACATTGTTTCTCACAATAGGATGCATCAAAGACTGAAACTTAGGAAAAAATAAAAATATGATAGGGTTTTTTGAGTGAACTTTTAGGACCCGAGAGTCAACTTGGATCACCCAGTGACTCAGAGAGTGAAAAATCAACAAAAATGGGCAAGCCAGAAGTAACAAAGAAGCAAAGACCAAAAGAGGATGATCCCCAATATGGTTGCCAATTTTGTTACTGGACGAATCGATAAGTGCTGACATGAACTAATATCCCTAACTTCAATAAGAAATTAGAACAAAACATGACATAATAAAAACTTTTACTTAGGTTTCCATTGTAATGTATACTAGCTTAATGAGGGATAAACGACATACCATTTAAATGTTGTTTGATCCTTGATAGTGTCATCCTTGCTCCATATTAGGGCTTCTGGGATGTTGAACTCGTTGAGAGAAACGAAACAACAAAGAGAAAGAAACAATACATATTCTAATGGAACCTATGCATAAGATCAAGGAGTTATGCAATAAAAATAGAGACACTTTTATAGGAAAAAAATGTATTACTGTATTATATTGATGAAAGTGGAGAATACAACCTATTCCTTGATGTTGTAAGGCCCCTTCATATGTCCCTTTTCCTCAAGACACACACTTCTTTCTCCAATGATTTTGATGAATACCACACACAACCTGACCTGGAAAGCTAAAGCAAAGTTATCACAAGCACAATCTTCAACAGAAACTTCACACATAAGCTAGCCTAAATTTTCTCATGAGAGATTCCTCCTTATATAGAGTGAAGGGGAAGAGATGAAGGGATTATGATGATCACACTAAATCATAAAATCAAGTGAGATCTAAATCGATCAGAGGCCACCTCATCCTTTCGAATATTCTATTTTAGAACCTTTGAGAAATTTCTCATTTTTCCTTTGTACAAATGCCATCGCTTCATTAATACTGAGCAATCCATGACAATGTCGTAGGCCACTATGGTGCAACCTATGTTGATCCTATATCTTCACACCCTTAACACTGATCAAGGTGCGATGATCCTTGTTTGCAAGGCTTTGCACTAAGGAAAAGACAATTCCATCTCTTTGGGAAAGTTTTATTTCTTCAACATTCTTCAGGGAATAGGGAAAATGATCTTTCTTCTAATAGGAGATACACATACTATCAGTGGTCACGAGGGTGAAAAAAATAATTTGTAACAACATCCATTACAAATAGTCCACAGTCTAGTCTAAAACTTATCCAACGTATTTAGATCAACCTATATCTAACTAATACATAGTTATCCAAGTAGCTCCCACTACATACAGAACTGAAAAAACACCTCAAAAAGTCTCATATAAAACCACAATTCCATCCTTTATGTTATTAATTTAAGACACCAAATAATTGTTAAGAGAAAGGAGCGTGATCATATTTATCCTCCAGACCATCCACTTCCTCTCAAATATGCTAAAGCCCAACATCTAGCAGACTTCCACCCTTGGATAAACCACCAACCAAGGAGTTTCTTTCCCTATAGACATGTTGAAATGAGATAGAATCAAAATGAGAAATTAAAAGTTAAATATCCTCATATATGGGTCTCGACATGAAAATTTCCAAAGTAATATACCCTTCATCTATTTTATCTCTAGAATAGGGCCTCAAATATTTGAATTTTTTAAACACCTTCGTCTATCACAAGAGATAGTATTAGATTTGATTCCATTAATTCAAATTTGTTGTTGGAGTTATTCCTAATCCTACTTTGAATGTAATTGAATGATCTTTCCATCATATATAAAATGTCTTTAGTGTAATGTAACTAGGGAGGATAATATGGGGTACCTAGGGAGGTACCCAAAGGGATAATGAATGTAATGTGGCCATAATAATGGAATAAACATACCGTGTAATTAAAAGGAAATAATACAATAGTAAAGGATATTTAACATAGAGCCCCTAAGAATATTCATGAGAAAGTATAAATACACGCGTATCGCTGCAATGGGTGCATTGGATTGTATTGTTTTGTAGCAGGCATGGCTTGTGCAATGATTCCTTCTGTAAGGAGTATTTGATGGTGTTACCTCACCTTAAGGGTTCTTCTCCCTATATTTTTGTGTTGTCTATGGTGAATGTTTTGGTATCTTGGATGTTGTAGGGTTTATTTATGAAATTTATGGTGGATTCTTTCTCATATCTCCGAAGTTTTACTACAAGTGGTATTAGAGCTCTTTCTTGGGAATGAAGTGGGATAATTTTTGGGCACAAAGTGAGAGATTTTTTTTTTCCTTTTGCATATTTTTGATGGAAAAAAGAGGATGATAATATTTAGGTTGATTTATGAAACTTTATGTGTATGATTTGAAGAAAAAAACCATACATCTGAATTCCTCTTGAACAAATACCTAATTTAAAAAAAAATATCCAAAATGGAGTTCTAAAAGTGGAGATGATTCAAAATCTGCATTTTTTAGGGTTTTTTCTAGTGACGGCCATAAATTTCTTAGATTGGATATCTTTTAATAGAGTGCACATATTTCAGTCAAAATAGTGGTAGTGGATCTAGAGAAGTCGTGGAATTTCATAAATGGAGTCATAATAACTAATCCAAGAACTATACCAAAACTTATGATCATTTTACCTTTTTGGCCTCAAACCCTAACTACATAAAGGAGTTTCATTGCAAATTGATTCAGAACATATTTTTCTTTCTTCCTATTGTCTTCATCATTGATATCTCTTTTGAGTACATCAACATAGCTTTTATATTTTCATTCATTTACTCTCTTCGGTGGCTATGTAGCTTTTGAATCTTCTTTGGTGGTCATCTAAATCTTGTCATAGCCAAGACTAATATTAATGAATGGATACCTTTGACAATTGGTAATATTATCTAAGGTTTTAGTAATGTTTTCAAACTTTAAGCTTCTATTCAACTTAATAGTTGTTTTCTCTAGTTCCTTTCTTAACGAGACAATTTTAGATTCTATCTTTTCGCAGTTTTCTTTCTTTTCTTTCAGTGGGATTTTCACTTCTTCTATCCTTCTTGCCTCTTCTAATTGAACCTTTAGGTTCATGATAGTATTTTCTATTTATTCAAGGATTTGTGACATTTTGGCTTTTGAATCACAAACATCTTCTTCATATTTCTGCAACTACTCCTTTTGTTTCAAATTATTTTTCCTAAGCTTCTTTATTTATCTTATGGCACACATGAGTTCCTCTTTAAGATCCACTTCCCCATTTGTTTCAACATTTTATTCCTCTTCTGAATCCATCATTTCTTTCCCTTTGTCTTCATCAATATTTGTTTTGATTTCTATAAAGAGAGTTTCTTCTCTATCACTATCGAAACTGCTTTCACTGCTTTCTTCAGACAAGTCACTAACCCCTTTTGAGTAGAGACTCTCCTTCTACCTACAAGATTTATTCTTCTTTTCATGCTTATCTTGTTTGTGGTTATTTTTGTGTTGATGTTGTTTGGTCCCTTTCTTTACAATATTTTCTTATTCATCATCGTTTCTTTCATCCTTTTCATATGGACACTTAGCAGCAAAATGTCCTACTTTTCCACAATTAAAACATTTAAAGGGTAGCTAACCTTTCTATTTTCCAGATCCCATTTTGAGTTTTCTCACAAAATTTGCTTCCTTTGCGTATGATTCATAGTTGGAACAACCGCTTGATTTGTGTTCTTTGTTCTTCATCTTCTTTGAGGCTTTGAAAGTTGCTTATTTCTTTGATGGGTTTTATTTTTCATTCCTCATTTCATATGCAGTGAGAATTCCATGCAATATATCCATTGTATCGAGATCCTTCATTTCTTCAATAGTGGAAACTTTGGCATCAAATCTCAAGGGGAATGACCTTAACACCTTTTCTAAAATCACCGGTTCTTCAACCGTTCCACCAAGTCCTCTGATGGTGTTGAAAATTTCATCCACATTGAGGAGATAGGATACAACATTTTCTTCATCTTTCATTTCCAGACTCTCAAATTGGCTTCCATGGGTTTGGATCTTTTCCATCTTAAACTTGTCATCGCTTTCATAGATATTTTGAAGCTTGTCCAAAATTTCTTTTCCCAATGTACAATGCATCACCTTAACAAACTTATATTATGATAGTCCGCACAAGATGGAATTCATGGCTTTTGCATTGTTTTCGCTAGGCTTATTCCCTATCATATCTATTGGTGGAGTTGTTGTAGTTGTATAACCAGTCATAATTGATTTCCAACTATCAAAACCAAGAACCATTAAATAGGTTCACATCCTTATGCTCCAGAAGGCATAGTTTGTTCTGTCGAACAATAGAGCCTTGTTTGTGGGGAAACCTTCTTGGCAGGCCATGTTTGCTCCTGAGATCTCCTTCTAGTTATTAAACTATTTCTAAATGAACTTACTATGATACCAGTTGTTGAGAACACACTTATACTGAGAGGGGGGTGAATTAGTATAAGGAAATATTTTATTTATTTAAACCTTCATCATGTTGGAGTTACTTCACACACACCTAGGATTTATTTTTCCTAAGGTTATTCCTTGTTTATTAGTCATAATTAGTCATTATCCAGTCTCCTATATTTTAGGGGAGAATACTTCACCTGGAGAATATTCTCTTTCAGTTGACACTTCAGTTTGACTAGTTGAGTTGAGTTTAGATGTTGCATTGGTTTTGTCACCATGAAACACTGGGATCATCACCAACTCACTACTCTTTGTTCAGTGAGTTAACTGAAGACTAGTTGACTAGTTAACTCAGTGAGGTGGTAGTTCACTCCTGTAACTGCCTGAGAGACTAGACAAGGTGGCAGTTTACTCTTGTAACTGTTGGTGTGTGTCTAGATCAATCTAGACCACCACTATGGCTCATTAGTTACTCATTTATCCTATATATATTGTAAATTATTCACTCTTTGAGTGTGGAATACAGTTAATGAGAATTCTTCTATTTTTTCTATCTTGCTTCTTCTTTCTCAAATTCTCTCTGCAAATGCGTGTGGTATTTCTAGCTAGATCTATTCTATGAAGGTTAAACACATTTACATCAACCATAAGAAAGAAGTGGTAGATAATAATAACCATGATACACATAATTTATGTGGAAACACTTTCGGGAGAAAACCAAAAAAACTTTTCTTTATAATTTTGTAGGAACCAACCTACTATTACAAAAAAATTTAAGCACCAACTTACCGGAGACACAAATCCCCACTGGTAAAAATCCTACTAGGCACTGACCTAATATTATAGGTATTCATAGGCACCAACCCACTGGAGACACCAATCCCCACCGCTAAGCACCAACTTAGCAAGAGACACTAATCTCTTTGTTTGGGAGACACCAACCCTAAATTGCAATATAAATTCTTCAAAATATGATGAACATTAGCATTTCCTTCACCATGTATGATTGTTACTTCTACCTTTACCATATCTTCTTGTTACTTCTGCCTTCACTAGATCTGTTCGCTATGTTTTCCTTCTTGAGATCTATTTGCTAAATCTACCTTAACGAGATTTGTTCTCTACATCATTACAGACTTAGTCACTCTCTCACTCTCTCCTTTTGGAATGATATTCAATATTTACTCATACCATATTATCCTCCTTAAATTTTATATTTATACTCATCACACACACTCCTCTTCAAATATTACATTTATTTATATACATCATCATGACCCATTTTGAATAGATGTGTTGTTTCAATAATTAAATAATTAATTCTTTTTATTTCACCTCTTCACATACCGTGGGCTTGAAACCACCAATGGTAAAACCAATTGTAAAATATTTCTTTGACTTTCTAAATGCACTTGTATTTCCAAAACCACGATCTTGAAACCATGGGCTTGTAAAATATTTCCTTTCACTTTTTCACATGCACTTTTACTTCCAAAACCATGGACTTAAAACCATGGGCTTGCAAAATATTTTTTTGAATTCTTTACATGCACTTTTAAATATACTAGTAAAATTCACTTTTTACTTTTTCACGTGCACCCCTTTTTTATTATACTTGTAAATTGTGCTCCCCCTTGCTTGAAAATGCCTTAGCATAACATCAATGACAACATGTTGATTGTAATTCCTTAATATGACATCAATTATAACATGTTCAACATAAACCAAAATTTTGACTCCAAAAACCTTGAAACTCACGGGCTACATCAAACATCAGAAAGTCATAGTTCTTGTTGACAATGGAAATACTCACAATTTCATTCACAAGACACTGGTAGAAGAAGCCCATTGTTTTATACACTTAGTGCACAATTTTTCAAATCATGATCGCTAGTGGAGTTATGATGAAATGTGGGGGAATATGTGAAAATGTCAAGCTCTAGATGGGAGACTATTAGGTCAAAACCCATATGTTTTCCATATATATGGGTGGTTGTGATATAGAAATAGGGGCATAATGGCTACGCACATTGGGACCAATCAGCACGGATTTCGAGTAACTCTATATGAGTTTCACTAAATAGGTCCATGTACACAACATTTGAGGGCTTCATGCAAGCTGTCTTAAAATAGTTGGCTCTCATTGTATGGAGAACTTATTAAAGTAATGCCACTTTGGAATTATTTCCCAATTTAATTCCATATAGTTCATGGATAATCTGACACGAGAAATCCAAAGAAACTTGCAGATAGTTCTCGAAAAACATCATCAGTGTTTTGAGACAGCAAAGGGTTTATCCCTTTCTCAAGGAGCGCATGACCATGGAATTCCCCTCATTTCAGAAATTCAACCACCAAATATATGTCCTTATAGACACCCTTTTGCACAATAGAATGAAATAGAAAATATCATTTACGAATTGTTCGAGGTGTGGGTCATACATCCCAATACAATCCCTTACTCATCACCAATAATCATGGTGTTAAAGAAGGAAGGAACTTGGTGCATGTAACCTGATTTTTGGGCTCTTAATAAGTTGAAAATCACGTACAAATTTCCCATCCCATTTATTGATGATCTATTGGATGAACTTCATGGAGAAATTTTTTTCACTAAGCTCGATTTATGTTCAAGATACCACCAAATTAGGATGAAAGAGATAAACATCCCTACGGCGCCCTAAATTAGAATGAAAGAGATAAACATCCCTAAGGCACCCTTCAAAACACACAAAGGTCATTATGAGTTTCTGTTGATGCCTCTCGGTCATTTTAATGCTCCCTCCATCTTCTAGAAATTGATGAAAAATATTTCAAACCCTTCATACACAATTTTTTTTTGGTCTTCTTCAATTATATCTTGATTTATAGTAAATCATGAGAATCAAACATAGATCATGTTGATAAGTCATTGCAACTCTTGAGAGACAACCAATTATTCATGAAGCACTCCAAATGTGCTTTTCGGCCCCCCAAGGTTGAATATTTGGGTCACATTGTAATTTAGGAGGGAGTACAAGTTGATCCCAAGAAAGTGGCATCTATGCAAGATTGGCCTCATACCAAAACACTAAAGATATTGAGGGGACTCTTAGAAATTATAGACTACTACAGGAAATTTGTGAAAAATTATGGAAACATTGTAGCTTCCCTAACTTCACTCAAAAATAATTCCTTTGTCTGGAGCGAGGTAGCAGCAAAATTCTTCACTTCTTTAAAGGATGTTATGTGCACTACTCCAGTATTGGTAGTGCCTAACTTTAATAAGAATTTTTTCTTGGAATGTGATGCCTCAGGAAGAGGTCTTAGAGTGGTATTGATGCAAGAAGGACGAACCTTGCTATTCACCAATAAGAAATTGTGTGACTGTAATTTGGGAAAATCCAAATATGAGAAGAAAATGATGGCTATCATTCATGTAGTGAAGACTTGGTGCCCATATCTCATAGGGATGTGTTTTCATATCAAGATCGACCATCACAGTCTAAAGTACTTCCTTCAAAAAAAATTGTCTTCACTAGAGAAACATAAATGGGTCACCAAGATGTTGGGGTATGATTATGAGATAATATATAATAAGGGTAAATAAAATTTTGTGGCTAATTCTTTATCTAGACAATTTGAGGAGGATTGGTCACTCCTTGGCTTATCATTACCAAGTTAGGATGGATCAAGGAATCCCATGGGGAATTGCTAGAAAAGAGTACTTTAAGGTAGCTCATCCAAAGGATTTAAGTACATCCCAACCCACCTAAAAGTTATACATGAAACTAAGATACATTTCAGTATAAAGGGCACATTGTTTTGGAAAAAGATTCGTCCCTAAAACAATGAGTCTTAGAGGAGCTACATTAATCAGTGATAGAGATTCACTTCGAATTTCATAAAACCTATGAAATAACTCAACGTTCATTCTTCTAGGATGGCATGAAAAATGATATTCAATATTTTGTAGCATCCTATGACTCTTTCCAAATAAAAAAAGGAGAGATGGTGAAGATCCCAAGGGTATTGCAACCACTACCAATCCCAACACATATTTGTACACACATTTCAATGTATTTTATCGCGGGACTTCCAAAAGTGGGAAACAAAGAAATCATCATGGTGATTGTTGACTGTATTTCAAAATATACTCATTTTTGTGACCGTATACCTTCATGGATAAGATATTTAAGCTACATGGTATGCCTACTTCCATTTTCTGAGATTGGGACCCTAAATTCACAAGCAAATTTTGGTTGGATCTATTTGAAATTCAAGGTACACAGTTGTATATGAGAACTATATATCATCCTCAAATTGATGCTCAAACAAAAGTGGTCAACGTGTTCTTAAAAACCTATTTGATATGCTTTGCTTCCGAAAATCCACACCAATAGGCACAATGGCTTACCCTTTCTGAATGGTGGTACAACACTACTTATCATAGAGCTACAAAATGACACCATATGAAGTTGTTTATGGCCAAAACCACCTGTTAATGGCATTTTATATAACAGGTACATCTAAGGTTCATGCTTTAGATATAATTCTTCACACTAGAGAATCCATTATCTATATCGTTAAGGACAACTTGGTCATGACACAAAATTGAATGAAACAACAAGTTGATCAACAAATATTTGAACATTCTTTCATCGAAGGGGATCAAGTGTTTCTTCTCGTTTCCTACAAGCTGGCTATCCCATCCCACTCCAAGATTCATCTATTCTTTCATGTGTCCTATTTGAATAAGGTCATGGGATCAAATTACATAGTGTGAACCAATCTACCAGAACTTGAAAAATAAGGTTCCATTTGGTTCCAACCGAAAGTAGTAATGGAGACTAGAGAGCGTTAGTTGCACCAACATACAATAAAGGAAGTATTGATCTAGTGGAAATATATGCAATTGGAAGATGCCATGGGAACCGACAACAATTTCTTCAACTTCAGCCTTGAGGACAATGTTTCTTTTGAAGGTTGTGGGTGGGGAGGGGGATGTTAGGGTCCTACCCTAACCCTCTTACATAGATACTTTATTAATGTACAAGGCCACCTTCCTTGAATAAGGCCCATTAAATAGTTAGTTAATAGTCACTCATTGTAAAAATGTTCCTTTTTATTGTTAAAATTCTTTTTAAGAAATTAAGTATGTATAGTATTATTTAACTTTAGTCTATTAAAACAATAATTGCATGCATAAGGATCACTGAAAGAAATACATCCACATTATACACAAGATAAATCTTTGGAAACCCTCATGGGGGAGAAAACCCAATAAATCTTCTTCAATATAGATTCTTCAACAAGTACAATGTCTCTCTCAAGAGAGATCTCACCAAAAAGAAGATCCACCGAAAAACCTAACCAGAACAGAGTAGCGCACCACTAGACCAAGATAGTACTTCACCAAATAACAAAACCCTTTACTGAGACACTCCTCCTTTGTAGTTGTGTCACTCCTTCTATGTAGTTGCATCACTCTCCACGACCTGCATGCTATATGAGAGAGATAGTTGCGTGTGTCTCGAAATGAGGTGCTAGGCCTCTTATAAATACTAGTTGGACTTCCTAGAATAAGGTTAGGGCCGACCTGCCCACTTTACCCTTCTAATTTACTTTTGAAATGTCAAGGAACAATAAGGCCGACTTTTACAAAGGCACAATTGGGACGACTTAACAAAAATAATATAAAATTAATCTTAAGGGTTTTGTCTTGGTCAAATACAATATGAATATAATCATAATATCTTTCAGAGATACTCAAACTTCAACACTCTCTCTTAGCAAGGAAGGTATTCTTCTTGCATGATCATCACGACTTCTTCTGCTCTTTTGTACACTTTACCATTGATTTGTTGAATTTCCACAAATTTATATTGAAGAAGTTTTGTAGCCACATCAACATCCAGGGTCTCATCATCCATCTAGGATTTATGTCATCACGGGGCTTTCACTCGCTAGCTCACACAGAGTCTGGCATCTAGTTCCACGGTGAACTAGTAACCTCTGTATGGCACACTAGGAAACTCGTACACAATGACCATTCATATAATCATGAGGATTAGGCGACGTAGTTTGCACACACTACCCATCTATATCAAGGCTAGGAAACACCTCCATCCACACATGTTGGCCCATGAGCTTAAAAATCTGGGTAAATAACCAACCCTGAAGGCATGGCATATGTTAACCTTATGCGAGGTCATGTTGATTGGTGCCACAGTCAGTAACTTTGCGTACATAATTTTTCACTAGAGTAGAAATCTGCATACCAGTCTTTATCACTGAGGTAGTAGTAACTTGGTGTACCAGGCCTTATCACTGGGGTAGCAGTAACTTGGTGTATCGAGGTTTATCACTAGGGTATCCATCTACATAATAGGATTTATCACTAGAGTAGTAGTAACTTGACTTACTAGGATTTATCATTTGGGTAGCCATCTATGTACCGGGATTTATCACTGGAGTAGAAGTAACTCAACGTACCAGGCTTAATCATTGGAGTAGTCGTAACATTCCTGTGAATGACCACCCATTTTTTCTACCACATGTTGAAACTGTTGCCATGGATCAAAACTATAACTCATCACTCCCTCTTACTAGGGACATCCTTCTAGACAACACCAAGCTTGTCTCTAAAGTACATAAACTTCACTTTCAATAGAGGCTTGGTCGACACATCAACTATCTGATCATCTGTACCGACATACTGGATCTTCACTGCTCCCCTCTGTACCATATCTCTGATATAATGGTACCTGATCTCGATATTCTTGGAATTATCATGGAACAATGTATTCTCTGTCAACTTCACACAACTCTGGTTGTCGCACCATATACAAGTTGCCTGTAACTCGATATCAAACAATACTGGAAGAAGCTTTTGAATCCACACTACTTCATTGCTAGCTAAAAAATATGCTATATACTTTGCTTCAGCTGTAATAAGCACCACACTTGTTTGCTTCTTGTTGAATCATGATATCATAGTTGATCCCATACTGAAGAAGCATTTAGATGTACTCTTCTAGTTTTCAACACTACCGGCCCAATCTGATTCAGTAAATCCTTGTAGGCTTATCTCACGATTTGAAGCATATCCGAGTCCATAATCAATTGTACCCTTCAGGTATGTCAACACATGTTTTTCTACAACCAAGTGAACACTTCTCGGCTCAACCATAAACTGACTCAATGTTTTCATCACAAAACAGGTATCCGGCCTTGTGTTTTTTATGTATGCCAACGAACCAGACATATTTTTATACATGGTGGCATCCATTGTCTCTGAAGATGTATCGCTCAACAACTTCAGATTTGTCACTATCAGTGTAGGCATGGCCTTGCAATCCATCATTTTGAATCTCTTCAAAATATCAACAACATATTTTACTTGGTTAAGGGAAATCTCGCTCGATCTCTACCATACCTATAGATCTAAGAAGTAGTGCATCATGCCTAGGTGTTTCATCTCTAGATTTGCAATAAGATTCCTCTTACTATCATTGATGAGATTCTCTTCTCTTGTTAGAAACAGGTCATCCACATACAATAGTAGTATCACTGGTACACCATCCACAACCTTGAAGTACAGGTTGGAATCTGCTTTACGCTTGGAAAATCCCAAGCTCATCATGAATATGTCAATTCTATTGTACCATGCTTTGGGTGCTTGCCTTAACCCATACACAGATTTCTTCAATCTGCACACATGTGTCTGACAGTCATGTGTCTCAAAACCTTGTGGTTTCTCCACATACACTTCCTCTTCTATTACACCATTTAGAAAAGATGTATTCACGTCCATTTGGTGTACCTTAAACTTATTTACTGTAGCTAGTGCAATTATATCTCTAATCGAAGTGTATCTAGCCACATGAGAAAATGTCTCCTTATAATTTATTCCTTCTTTCTTGGAGAATCCGCGTGCTATGAATCTTACCTTGTACTTCTCGATACTTCCATTTGCTGAATGCTTTGTCTTGTAAATCCACATGGAACTTACAACTATCTTCTCTTTTGGTCTTGGAACCACATCCCAAACATCATTCTTTACAATGGAATGGTACTCTTCAACCATGGTATCCTTCCATTCTTTCTTCTTTGCAGCCTCTTCATAACTAGTAGGTTTTGCATCAATGATGTCACTAAGAAATGTTGCATAGCTAGAGTAAGGTTGTGGCCTATTTCTTTCTCTAAAGGAATCATTTGGCGCAACATACTTATCTACATATTGAATGATTTCTTGAGCCCAAGATGGTATTCTCTTCTTGGTATTCATCTCTCGGGATGAATCAACAAGTATCTGTGGTTCTTCCATATCATGATCTTCTAGTACAATATAATCACCTTTATCTGTATCTGTAACTCTGAGAGCTTTAGGATACTCATCATGAACCTCATCTGAATGATGTTGTCTTGATCTATTGAAAGTTGTGTCCTCATCAAAGGTGACATCTCTTCTAGCCTCAATATACCGGTGACCATGGATGTAAACTTGGTATGCCTTTGATGTCTCACTGTACCCAACAAATATACCCTTCTTTCCTGAAGAGTCCAACTTTGATCTCTTGTCCTTAGGGACATGCAGATATACTAGACAACCAAAAATCCTCAGGTGGTTGA
>JASDQU010817542.1:14092-33244 GCA_032191745.1 Picea mariana
TGGCTTATGATCAGTGTGGATGAATGTCTCCTTCCCAAGAATGTAATGTCTCCACTGGCGGTAGGCTTGTGCAATGGGGTACATTTCTTTGTTGTAAGTAGGGTACTTACGGATAGTATTTGACAGTGTCTCACTATGATAGGCCACAGGGTGGCTGTGATAAGTGAGAACAACACCCACAACATAGTCTAAAAAATCTGTCTCGATTTCAAAAGGGATGTTGTAGGTCTGGTAGTGAAAGTACTGGGGATGAGCACAAGCGCTGCTTCAAATCATCGAATGCCTGTTGTCGAGACCGGCCCCACGCAAATTTCACCTTATCACCACCCCTGTTTATTTGGCTGAGGGCCCATGCAATATGGGAGAATACCAACATGAACCTACAGTAGAAATTGGCAAGGCCCAAGAAGCTCCGAAGCTCAGTGAGTGTTGTTGGGGCTGGCCAGTCATGGATGACTTGGATCTTGGCTAGATCCACATGTATTCCATGCTAATCAATGATGTAGCCCAGGTAATGGACCCTGTCCATGTCGAAGGATCATTTTCCAAGTTGGCGTATAGCTTGTGCTGCCACAGGGTGTGCAGAACTTGCTGAATATGTTGCAAGTGTTCGGCCCAAGTCTTGTTGTAAATTAGAATATCATTCAGATACACTACTACAAAAGTATTGGTGAATGGTTGTAGGATATCACCCATCATCCTCATGAAAGTGGCTGGAGCATTTGTCAAACCAAAAGGCATGACCAACCATTCAAAAAGGCCTTCCTTTGACTTGAAGGCGGTCTTCCATACATCTCTCTGTTATATCGGGACCTGGTGGTAGCTAGACTTTAGATCAATATTACTGAAGTATCTAGCCCCTGTGAGTTGATCAAGGAGGTCGTTGATTCAGGGAATCGAGTACTGGTTTCTGACTGTGATTTTATTTAGAGTCCTATATTCATACAGAGTCACTAGGTTCCATCTTTCTTTTGTACCAGCATGATTGAGCTCCCACAAGGTGATGAGATGGGATAGATGTGCCCCTTGTGGAGCAGTTCTTGGATCTCTCACTTGATCTCCTCATTCTCTAACAAAGAGCGGCGATATATTGGCCCATTGGGAAATGGTGCGTTGGTGGTTATATCGATGGGGTGCTTGACTTGGTAGTGCACAGGTACCCCTGTAGGTGAGGAGAAGATATCCGAGTATTCTTCCATGACCTTATCTACTTTCTTCTGCTATGTGGAGAGGTCAGCCATAGAGACCCTAGATGTGGTTGTGATATTTCTCTTATTTTTAGTAGAATCACAAAGATGAAAAACTTCCCCGTCTGAGAGATGACCTTCCTGCATTGCTTAGTAGAGATCAAGGAAATAACACTAGGTGAGACTACCTCGGGTATCCTGTACAATTTCCTGTTCAAAGTAATAATAACACTATGAGGCCTAGACTCATATACAACATGACGTTTCCATAAATAAGGTTGGCCCAAAAGAACATCAAAAACTTCGAGAGGAGCAACATCACATAATACCTTGTTTTTGAAGGGCTTGATGTCGTACGACAATCGACACTGTTGGATGACGCAGAGATCGCTTCCTTGGCGGAGCCATCCAATGGTGTAGGGTTGTGGGTGCGACGTTGTTGGAAGGGAGAGCCACTTGATGACCTATTCTAATATGAGGTTCTTCTAGCGACCGCTATCAATGATGAAGTGCAGTGGGGTGACTTTTATCCACTTCTGTGAATGTAAGAGGCACTCTCCTTCTTCTAGCTCGTTTGGTTCACCAGGTTGGAGCTTGGTGGTAGCAAAAATGGCACTGGGTTCCGCATTAATGATCCATCTTCCCATTTATGGTTCTGGATCAATGTCAGAATCTGCATCTGAATCAGAGGCCTTTACTTCAGCCACCAACAAGTGCTTTGAGCGGAAGTCAACAGTGTTATGCCAAGTGCTCTTAAGGAAGTCGCACCACTTCCCGGTATCATCGTTTGTCTTTCTGGTGTCCTTATTTTCTTGTGGCTTGGAATGGTTGTCTTGATATTTTCCATCTTTGATATGTCCTTTGTTCTGTGGGTTGGGGCCTCCCTTTCCCATATTTTTTTGTGAGGGGTTCCCAGGCCCAAATTGCCGCATCTTTTGTCTGAGCTTCTGCTCGATTTTGATGACATATCGATAGGCCACACCCAATCGGTTTGGATGTATCTATGCAGAGCACCATGATACTTCAGCACTGGATGTCGCTGCAAATATTTGATACCCAACATGGTGCACAAGGTATGGAAGATATTTGTGAAATATGGCATTGCTTGGTCTCTTTCTTGCCACAGTGTGGTCCATTTGGTATACAGGTCATCATAACTTCCGACAGTGTAGTATTGTTCCTTAATAGCATCCCTAAAGGATTCCCAAGTGGCCATGACTGAAAATAATGAGGTTTCCTCTGTTTCTTTTTGCTCACAGAAAGTTTCCCACCAATCTTTGACATGGGGAACGACTTTGAGGAGCGCAAAAGTAATCTTTTCTCTATTCGAAAAGTTATGGACAAAAAAATACCCTTCTAGTAGATTCAACCACTTGTCTACAACATATGCGTCTATCTAACCTTCAAATATAGGAATATCTAAGTTTATTTGTACCTTTAAGGGGGCGACACCTCCATTCGAAGAAGATGTGTCACTTGTTGGTAGCCGTCGAAGGATTTGCATGAAACTATCCATCATCTCATTCCTCTGTTGCGTGAGGGATTCCTTAATCAACATTTTGAAAGGATCTCATGTCCCGTCATATTTAATTTCTCTTTCCATGAGATTTCTCTTGGGCATGCGAGAGATTCTATCCTCAAGAGAAACAAGATCGAGACCCAACTCTTTGTACTCCGACCTCGTTGGGGACATGCATTAAGACGACAAGGAACAAACCGCTCTGATACCATTGATATGGATTTCATGAGAAGAATTAAATGAATACAGATTATTAATAGGTTCTTAACACAAAATAATAGAGATATAGTAAAACTAGTTTTCTATTCAATAACAAAATAAGCTGAAACTGTAAAATGCAGCGGAAACAAGCTTGCTGGAATGGTGGTGGCTTATCTCTGAGAAGAGATGTGACGGCTGTGCACATTCGCAAGAAGAAGATTACAATGAGGGTTTGAAATAATTTTTACAATAAACAAGAATTCTAAAAACCCTAGACATCCAAAAACCTGACCCTAGGAGATGAAGCGCCAAAAGTCATGTGGGCCCCGTTTGGGTAAGTTAGTACATCAACTTCTTGGGGTCGTAACTTTTGCATACGATCTCCGTTTTAGGCCTGTGATAGCCCATTGGAAAGGTATATTCAATGAGATTCATTTTGGGGGATCAATATTGCCTTTGGCTATCATTGAGGAGATATATCCTAAAAAACCTTCATTTAGGCCCTCAAAATGGGCCCTCAAAATGGCCCCGGAAGTTAAAACTGCTAAAAATAGTAAATTGCCAAAATTGTTAGAAAACTGTTTTGAGCCAGTTGGAAAAGGTGGGTGGCCACCGATATCCAACTGTATCACTGAAATGCATACCTATGACCTCTTCCTCATGGTTTTAAGATCCCTGATCATATTCCATAACTTCAATCCTCATATAAGAACTAAATTTTCTTTCTGTACCTATAATTTTTCAAGAAATGTGCAAGCAATAATTACTGTTAGAAACATGCATAGCATAAAACATTCCTTCCATTAAAATATATGTTATTTCTTCATCAATTTTATGGAGTAAGTAATGCACCAAATCAAAATTATTATCCCTTGGTTGCATTTCTCTCTAAAATAACTTTCCAATGGCTGTACTCATGCCTCAATATGAGTTCTAAGCGAAAAGTTACAACATTTATATGTTGCAATTTCCACTCTTTTACAACTACATAAATCTATTTATTAATTTATGATCATTTTCATGACTCAATTTAGAATTCTAGGTGGGTATATGTCTTATACTCCTAAAAAAATTTCCAATGACTATTTTTTTTCTCAAATCCAAGCTCCGAGTACTTGAAAGTTATGGTTCGTAGAAGTTTAGGCTGTTTTACCCAATTTGTCATTACATGCTACAAGTGCTTTATTTATCTTTCTGCATATTTTTTAGGTACCCATAACCAAAATATGACTCCACCACTGGGTTATATGGGTCACAAGATTTCCATCGACTACTCTTGTTCCCCAAACAGACTTTTGAGCAAGGATTTATGCTCTCTAGAAGTAAACCTGGTGCCAAAATTTTACCCTCATTGTTTTGGTTGTAACTTTCTCATACGAGCTCCATTTTGCAAACCATTTAGATCATTGGATAACTATCTTCAAGTTATTTTATTTGATATTTAGAGACACATTGTACCTTTTCATAATTTTTTCTTGTGGGTTTTGACTGGATAAAAATGTCATTTAGGGCCTCAAAAATTCCTCGCAACTTAATGACCTTCAAAAACCACAAACAACTGCATAAAATAGACTATTTTACCACTATAACAACCCTTTAAATATCAATTGTTGATCTCAAATCAATAGAAACAACAAACTTTGACCTGACTCTATCGACCATCAACAATCGCCTTTGGATGTGTGCAACACTTTCCCCAATATTCCAACACGACCGTCGACCATCGATCGATTTCCCCGACAATTGATTTGCATATAACTCTAAACCAACTGATTCAATTGTCGAGAATTGATGACATTTTTTGACGAATGAAAATCCTCACTGATTATGCCAATTTCTGACCATCATCCCATTGACGATTGATGATCCACGACAAATGTCAAAATCGCTTCCCAAAATCGACTGACCTGACCATCGATGACCACTTCTATTGGATGTCTGTTGAAGGAAAATATCCCTGCGGACAGGTAGATCTCCTCAAAGAGCTAGACTCTTAACTCTAAGACAGAAAGTGATTATCATGGTCACTGACTTCCTTTTAGGCCTACACAAACTAATGCATGAAGAGGAAGGATGAAAGACATACCTTTTACCAGTGTTTGTCCCTGCACGCTCCAAGTTGAACTCTGATCTTGAGTTCCTCGATAAGCCCTGTAGACAAACAAAGTACAACCAATTCCTATTCTATTGAGATTAGTTCAAAGAATACCTATCTACTTAGAGACAAATTCATGTAATTTCAAACACAAATTAGAAAGAAACAGGCCAAGCAAATCATATTAATGAGGACAAAAGATTACTTACAGCCGTAGATGGAATGCGACAATTCTGCCAAGTCCTCCTTGTCTAACCCTTGCTTGAAAGATCCATTATCTGAATGATGATAGCTTCACTGATTAGCCTCCACTTCACTGTGTATCACTTATGAGATCATAAGTTTGGTATGATTCTCCATCAATCTCCCCTTTCACCATGAGAAAGCTTGCTTATATAGCCTTGGAGAAGCTCAACAACTTGAGATATCTTTGGGGTGAGTTGAGGATTTTCCTCCTTCAGTTAGGGATCTACCCTAAGATCATGGCTTGATTGAGGATTCAAATCCAACTACCTTCTAAGAGTGAAAATATCCTTCCCCCATTCTTCTCAAAAAATCAACAGTTGCCCAGAATAGGTAGTGCTCCCTCAAAAGGGCACTCAGAGCGTTATAACTCTCCCTAGTAGTGTATAGGGGAGTGCCAGCACTCCTAAAGGTAGGAGCACTCCTGCAAAAGGGAAAATGGGTGTTATAACGATCCCTGATAGCTTATGGGGGGGCGCCAACACTCCTAAGAGAGGTATAGGGGAGCGCTCCCCTCCAAAAACTCAGTTTTTTGGGTGCTTTCAGATGGCAAGAGGTTCATAAGCCTGTTGACTCATTTCTCTTTTTCCAAATCAAATGTTTGAGGTGTTTCAAGTGTCCTTCACATGTCGTTATAGGCACAACATGGGAATCATGGAAGTATTCTTTCTTTAACACTTGCAACACTTATAATGACGACACTTGCGACACTATCGAAGTGAGTAATTCCGATGTGTAACAGATTTCCCCCCAAAGTATGAAGTTAGAAGATGAGAACTGGTAACTGAAATTCTTTGTAGACTTTCAAGCAAGGGTATAGACGCAGACAACTTGACAAAAGCTGCACACAAACATCCAACAAATATTATGACATGTTTCAAACCCAAGGCAGGCATACCTATGCTTGGGTGATAAAGACTTGCAAGATATGACCGCCATAAAATACATCGCGGATCCATAATTGTATTGATAAAAAGGTATAGCCACTAAAAATACATTGTGGATATATACTCCCATGAACTGAACTGATCATAGCCATAAAGAATACACAGTGGATCTACGAGATGACGAGACATAGCCACGACCAATACAAAGTGGATCTATGTAACAGTATATGTGTCATTGTTCAAGATAAACTCCATCGCAACCTGGGCAAAGTACATATCAAAGTGATCACTCAACCCAGGGTCTTCTTACCGATCCCGATGTAGTACGAATCTAACCATGTGAATAGATGTCCTGATGTCGAACATGGAAAAAACCACTTGATTACCGGTCAATGATGTAAACCGTTAACAAGCGCGAGGGAAATCACCATTAATGTCAATGATTCCCAAGGTACTCTAGTACATTCCAATGAATGTGAATGGATGAGCTGGAGTCGAACATCCATGGAATCATCCGATCAGAGGTCAATGATGTAAACCCACTATTGAATGTGAGGAGGCCATTGAGGCATGCAGGTCCCAAAGTACTAACTGGTTTCTAAGGCTAGTTCCTGGATAATGTGTTGAAGTCGATAGGAATAGACTCGTCGAAGGAGGGCCTTGATGCATCCCCCATCAACGACACGAAATGGACACGGAGATGTAATTGGTAGATCAAATGAACATGGACTGACACGGGTATTGAGACATGATATTTGTGATGGCTGACTCTCGAGGCAGATACTTCCCTTGAACACTAAGGCACAATAGCAGAAACGTGACATGGACCAAAAATTGATGATGCAGTGGATGCTGTGACTTACGTCAGGTGACCCAGAGGAGTGAAAGAAACTCAAAGGATTGGCTCAGTGCAGAGGTTCAACGGATTATAATGCATGCAAAAGACAAAGTGTCGTGTTCAAGGGCGACTCTAAGAGTTACTGGTAATATTCTCAAAAATTGCTTGGCTTGCTTCTTTCAAATTTTTCCCCCATCCAGATAGACGAGTACCTCTTTCTAATTTAACAAGATTGAGGAGGATAACACATGCTCGATAAAACTCACCTTCAGTAAGTTCCTCTTCCTTTGTTTAACGAACTGGAAGAAGTAAGGGTTCAATCCCATATGGGCCTGTCGATGTTTTGTTTATCGAGTCCAAAGATAGAAAACTCGAAGGTTTTTCATGATTATAGAGTCTGGAAAAACACTTAAAAGAGAATTCTCTCAGTTCCTTTTTCATAAAGTAGTCCATCGAGACCGAAAAAGAGATAAACTATCACTCAACAGACGTTTTCTTCAAATAATTTGACGAGCGTGAAGAGAACAAGGTCGCTCTGTAATCTTTTCATGTTTAGAGAGTCTGAAAAGAACTTAAAGATGACTCCAATGTTGTCCTTTTTCGTAATGTTAGTCTCACGAGGCCGAAAAAGAGATAAATTATCACTCGAAAGATGTCCTTTCAAACCATTTAACGAGTGGAAAAGGAAGCAAGATCACTTGACAATCTTTTCATGTTTAGAGAGTCTGAAAAGAGCTTAAAGGAGACTCCAGGGGGTTCCTTTTTTGTGTATCCATACAGGTCCAAAAAAGAGATAAAAGTCTACCCAGATGCATTCTCATGTATTTACGAGCACGAGAAAGAACAAAGACTAAGCTCGGTATGCCCCTAGCATGAAATCTAGTGGCTTAACTCCAGAATGATCAGCAAAGACTGGAGACATGCCCTCCAAGATTCAATTCATTCACCGTCTCTAAGGTCGTCACCAATTTCTGTAGTAGATGAGAAAAAGGAGAAGGGTGGATGAAAAGAAGGTTCAAGAGAGGTGATTGTTTAATTTTTTAACATGCTTGACACAGGAAAAGAACTATGCTCAAGGCCTCTGTTTCATTTTTTAACGAGCTTGCCACAGAGAAGAGAAACTATGCTCGTGGTTGCTTCTTGATCATATCTTCCGAGAGAATACCGCTATGGAAGGATACCATGTCAAGGGACAAAACTTGGTCATGGCCTCAGGGAGATCGTCGTTGGATGGAAGATAATCACTCAAGAAGGAACACATGTCGAGGGCTGCGAGAGGAATAAGGAGACCAGGCTCCAATAATCCTACTGAGGAAATCACCATGTCCACTATCGAATCTAAATTGTCAGAAGTTGAAATGATGGGAGATGATGAAAAATCAACATCAGGAGGGGAGATAGATGGTATATCTACCCGAATTTCTTCACGAGGGGGAAGAAAAGAGGATCGGTGACAGTTATTATCCCGAGGTAACTTGTCAATGTGAAACATTTATAGAATAGATTCATCTAAAGGAAAAGTTGGGGAAATGTAGTCGATCACAGATGACAAGGAACTCAACCATGATTGCATCGAGGAACTGTCAAGTGACAATAGATGTTGGGCATCCGACGAGGGAGAAGCAGATGGGATAGAAACATATGATGTTTCGGCTGGACTAAGTGGCACGTTGTTACTTAGTGCATCGAATTCCAATGGACAAGGTACAATCCGAGGGTTAGATGATTCCAAAGATTGATAAGCCGCGGTTGAAATCATATCGATGGTGGAAATATGATGTGTAGTCGGTGGAAATGGTGTAGGGAAGGTACCCATGAGGCTAGAATCTTTCAGTAAGATAACACCAATGCTTTCATAAGTGATCTTGTTGTCTCCCAAGAAAGGAATATTGTTGGTAGCGGGAACGTGAACATCGGTCGTGAAGAAATCCAACTGATCAACAATGACAATTGTGCCCTGATGAGGAAATTGGACACATCGGAAAACTGACGAGGCAATGGCAGTCATAGCATAAAACCAACTTCTTCCAAGTAACAAGTTGTAATCGAGGGGAGCATCGACCACCTTGACATCAACAGTAACAGTTTTGCCACCCAATTGGATGGGCAAGGATTGTAAAAGCCCATGGGGATGAAAACCTCGCCCATAGAAGGTGTGTAACATCATTGGGGATTTGTTGAGTGCTGGTGATTTTAAACCTTTCCAACACGCCAAAGACATGACACAAGTCGAGGCTCCCTCATCCAGAATAGTTCGGTGGATTTGTTGATTGTGAACAACAACATCAACTTGGAAAGAAAGTTGGTGGGAGAGTTGAGACGCATAATTATCTAGGTTAAACATGATCTGATTGGATGACTCAGGATCAACAGTGCCAAGAGCGGCCAAGAGCGTTCTACGTTGACTGGGGCAGTGCTGTAGAACTTATAACGCAGACATAGCACACGGTGCTTGAGCCAAATCTTCAACAATGTTGTAGTTCTGGGCATCACGTGAACTAGGATTAAAGGTAGCTTTGCAGATAGTGTTCTTAGGAGGGTGTAAGATAGAGTCAAATGTGGGTTTCTCAATTTGAAGTGGTCCAGATGGAGGATTAACCAATGGAAGACTAACGGAGGATGATGATGGATCCGGTAAAGTGCCAGCACCATTAGTGTCTTTTCCTTTGTCAGGGTTACCTGGTGTGTCGTATGTCTTAGAGAGAGTGGTCAAATTAATCCCATTAAACATATAAATATGTGCACTCAACGAGGCCTCATCATTAGGATCGCTAGAACTGCCCCCAAGAGAGGGGGTTTGAGTAACCATGGATTTCTATTGTGGAAAAGGTTGAGTAAGCACAGCGGGTTGTGACTTTCCTTGGAAAATTTTGGCCACTTCATTGAGAAGTGGACAATCTCGAGTGTAGTGATCATCACCACAAATGATACACGGGAATTTCAGTTTCCATTGTGGTTGCTTTTCGGTAACAGGTGTTTGATTTTTGGGTTGTTCATTATTATTTTTTGATTTATTCTTTGTCTTCTTCTTACCTTCAGATTGTTGTGAAGGGGTAGATTGAAATGCATTCACCTCAAAGATCTGAGTTTGGGGGGAGGTAGAGGAGGGTGTAGTCGATTTGGAAAAAGATTGAGTTTTGACAGAACCGATAACACCATCTGCATGAGATGAGGATGATGGCTTAGAAGGATCAGTATTAGCTCGAGCAACATTTAGAAGTAAATCATACAAAGTACCAGATTGGGAATAAACCAAATCTAAATACTGAGCCCGAGCAATGGCTTGTTCCTCTGTAACCACACCACCCATAGCGACATCGCGAGTGATTGGGGGTAACAGTGATTTAGTAAACCATTCTGCCAACAGTATGTCAGGAATGACTGCCTTGATCATCCTTCGTCGTCGTGTCCACTCATGAATGTGGTCAGAGATATGCACGAAGTTAGTTTGACGAAGGGAGGTCAAGAGTTCAGTTCCCATCTCTTAGCGAATAGGCAGTTGAAAGTGTGTGAGGAAAGACATGGCAAGGGAATTGAAATCATGAAAAGAAGCACGTGGTAGTTCAATATACCACTTTTCTGCCGAACTGGTAAGTGTTCGCTGGAAAAGATGCAAACGTATAGAATCATCCATGAGGGAGTTTGATGAACACCACAAATGGAAAGTCATCACATGGTTGTTCGGATCTTCGCCAGGGTTTCCATCAAATTTCGGAATATCAGAAGGAAGTTTAGCTGGAATGACTGGCCAAACCGGTGAATGAGAAATAGGATCATTAGTTAACCGAGACAAGTCTGGGAGATCCAGAGTCGCAAGAAAAGGTAGCTGTTGGTTAATTTGTGAATGATACTAGTGCGGCATAGGAACACCAGTAGGACCAGAGACTAGGTTAGGTAGATAGATGTAACCAGTAGGTCCTCCTATATATGGTTGTTGCTGGCTAGGATAAGAAGGATTCGATGGTGCATGAGAAACATTGGCATAACCTGGTGGGTTCTGGACATTGTAGGCTGGATGATTTATGTTCCCATGAGGAGGTTAAATATTTTTCCCTTGAGAATGGTAAGGAGTAGATCCCTAAGGCGGATACACATGAGGCCCATGAGGAGGATAAGAATGTGGTCCCGGAGAACTCCAGGTGGTGTTTTGGATGCTGCCTGGATAAGATTGCCCATAAGATGTTCCGGAAGGGACAGGATTGGATACTCCTCCTAGTGGGTTATTATACAAGTGCCCCCCAATGTGGGGTTGGGTAAAAGTGCCTCCTGAAGATACTCCCCAGGATTGTGAAGGGTTTCCAACAAATGAGGGTTTCCCCCCTGCTAGCAGTGGATTTATGACCGGGGTATAACTGGCAAACACAGGTTGCCCTCCAGGAGGAGCATGAAAAGGGGGTTGTCCCCCGGGAGGGGTAGGCCCACCATGGAAAGGTAGTCCTCCAGGAGGAAACGGTTCGTTGGATGGTGGTTGCCCTCCAGCTGGTTGTGTTTGGCCAGCAGGGGTCTGCATTCTCGGGTGAGAAGATGTCCCAGCAGGATCGTTTGGAACATGCAGAGCTGTAGAGTAAAAACTTGTAGAAACAGGGGTAGATATTGAAGTGCTTTGGGGATGAGTAGAGGTGATGAGTCCAACATTAGGATGGACTTGTGCTGGTGTAGCAGTAGGGTGAATAACTTGATCGACTGGGTGATTCATGGTTTGATCGGATGGTCCTGTTTCACTGGGAGGGTCATGAGGATGAAAGGGTTGTCGAATAGATTCTAAATGTTCATAGAGATCGCATCCCGATGAAGTCCTCCATATAGAATGAGCAAGTGTGGGATTGGTTTCTACTGCGGTGCTACGATGAACAGGAGTCCTATACTCATCACCAAAGATGGGTTCTGTGGATCCCATATATATTGCGGTAAAGATCCTCTCTGGTAATCATGGGATGTCTTCGTCTATGATGTTCCCAAGGGAGTCTAAACGAACCAAAAGTGGTTCGAGAGGAGCTACCGAGACAGATGTAGTGGGATTTTCAACTGTGTCCAAAGCATCTTCTGGGTTATCTAATGGAGGAGCAATAGCACTTCCAACGTTAGATGGATTTTCTACCTCTCTACGGTAGTTGTCTTATGGAGGGTTAGGANAGACAAAACTTCTCTCGATGACCGTACTAGTTGGTGATGAATTCCAACGTCGCATGATCAAGTCGAGAAGGGGCTGGGATATGGTGGAACAATTACAATGGTGACCTACTTAACGGACTTTCACCTTGGTGCAAGCTTCCACGCAATAATTGTGGATTTACCCTCCAAGGAGCCCGAGTGAGTTTGACCAATGTCTATTCCAGGTACAGTGAGACTTCCCTTCACCATCACCTTGTGTAAGTACCTAAAGATTATGGCAACTAAAGACACCAATTCGCAGTGAGTCCCTGGGCGGGTACAGTCGACAGTCCGATCTGAAATGTATGGGCAGGATAACAAGTCCGAAATCAACTCGAAAGGCTCCCACACATAATCATGGGTATACCTTCCAGTGACCCCCAATATACAATTCGACCACTACAAACAGTTGAACCACAGAGGGATAATCTTCGTAATTCGCCCGAATGCGACCTCGTGTGTAACCCTTGTGTGAGAGGGGGATCCCAGAAAAATAATACGACAATTGGATTTGACTCTCCCTAGCTCAGGATGCTAATGTTTGTTTTGAAAAGCTTTGGAGAGTTGTACTCACATCCTAATCCAAAGTGCTAACCCTAGTCTACTATTGGTGGAAGATCCTAAAAACAAAAATGTTCTAGATAATTTTTAATTAGCGTTTGTTTTATAGTTGTTCTTTACTCAAAGGGTGCACGAAAGTGAAACTGATGCAACGATGACTCAATGCCCAAAAACATGCATAGAATATGATAAGAAATCGTTTCTTTTCAATGAACACCTATTTAAGGGAAAGAGAAGGAGTCATTTTCACTTTCAAACACTAATATGAAACGTCTTCAATCAATCGGTTCTCAATCGAATCCAATGCAATGCTAAAACATTTTCAAAAACGCCTTCTAATATGCAAATCAAGCACTGAAATGTATCTTTTTTGTTTGTATGCGAATGATGACTAATTCAATGCAAAAACTTCTCCTATCAATTACCTTTTCAGATCAAGGAGATTCAGACAAGTATGATCAGATTTCGCACACACAACACACACCCTCTTGCTGTGATTGAAACAAGAAGCAAATAGAGAACAAAAATAACAAGGCAAAATTAAGCAACTCACACGAAAGAGAGATGTTTAAGAACAATGACCTCAAAAAACCAAGTGAGAATAGTCACAGACTTCAGATGTCCTTCACTGGAGTTCCCGCTCAGTTAGATAGGAGAGAAGAAAACAGTGGATTGATTTTAAGCTCTCAACAACAAAAACTCAAAAATAATGAAGAAGGGCATAAAATATGAACAACAAGGTGTTTACTTCTCAGGAGGAAGCATGTCAAAGGTCAAAGGAAGAATCAATGAATCACAAAGCAGCTTAGCAAGTGAAAAAATAGGGTCTGGACCTCCAAAAAATGCAAATTTTTAAGAGATTTTGTGCAAAAAGGGGCTGGCGCTCTGGTGTAAGGGACACCAGGGCATTATAACACTCTTTCCAACACCTTTAGGGAGTGATGGCGCTCTACTAACATGGGCACAGGGGTGTCAGGATTAAAAAACTCATAAAAATATCCAAAAACCCAAAATTTCAGTTGAATTTTGACAACCAAGTTGAATGTGATGGGGTAAAGAGTGAACCAGCATATGAAATCAAGAAAATGGAGTGAAAAAGGTCTGAAAACAATCAAATGGCAAGACAAGGTCTATGAGGAAAAATCAAAACCAAAAGTTTCAATTTGATTCCCCAGTGGAGTCGCCAGTTTCTGTTGAAGGAAAATCTCCCTGCGGACAGGTAGATCTCCTCAAAGAGCTAGACTCTTAACTCTAAGACAAAAAGTTATTATCATGGTCACTGACTTCCTTTTAGGCCTACACAAACTAATGCATGAAGATGAAGGAGGAAAGACATACCTTTTACCGGTGTTTGTCCCTGCACGCTCCAAGTTGAACTCTGATCTTGAGCTCCTCGATAAGCCCTGTAGACAAACAAAGTACAACCACTTCCTATTATATTGAGATTAGTTCAAAGAAGATCTATCTACTTAGAGACAAATTCATGTAATGTCAAACACAAATTAGAAAGAAATAGGCCAAGCAAATCATATTAATGAGGACAAAACATCGCTTACAGCCGTAGATGGAATGCGACAGTTCTGCCAAGTCCTCCTTGTCTAACCCTTGCTCGAAAGATCCATGGTCTGAATGACGATAGCTTCGCTGATTAGTCTCCACTTCACTATGTATCACTTATGAGATCATAAGTTTGGTATGGTTCTCCATCAAGCCCCCCTTTCACCTTGAGAAAGCTTGCTTATATAGCCTTGGAGAGGCTCAACAACTTGAGATATCTTTGGGGTGAGTTGAGGATTTTCCTCCTTCAGTTAGGGATCTACCCTAAGATCATGGCTTGATTGAGGATTCGAATCCAACTGCCTTTTAAGAGTGAAAATATCCTTCCCCCATTCTTCTCAACAAATCAACTACTACCCAGAATAGGTAGCGTTCCCTCAAAAGGGCACTCAGAGCGTTATAACGCTCCCTAGTAGTGTATAGGGGACTGCGAGCACTCCTGAAGGTAGGAGCACTCCTGCAAAAGGGAAAATGGGTGTTATAACGCTCCCTGATAGCTTATGGGGGGGCATCAGCACTCCTGAGAGAGGTATAGGGGAGTGCTCCCCTCCAAAAACTCAGTTTTTTGGGTGCTTTTAGATGGCAAGAGGTTCATAAGCCTGTTGACTCATTTCTCTTCTTCCAAATCAAATGTTTGAGGTGTTTCAAGTGTCCTTCTCATGTCATTATAGGCATGACATGGGCATCATGGCAGTATTCTTTCTTTAACACTTGCGACACTTGTGAGCAAAATACAACACTTATAATGACGACACTTGCGACACTATCGAAGTGAGTAATTCCAATGTGTAACTATGATGTGGCATGACACATCATCCTAAGGTGTCAACTTGGGTGATGCGGCATGACATTTCGATGATGACATTGAATGAAATGTCATCATCCTCTTCCCTCCATAGACCATCAGTCGGTTCTTCTGGGAGACTTGAATAACTCGTCGAATCGGATAATGCCCAAACACCAACTCATCAACCATCAATGACTTCTCTTTCTTGATTTAAAACACTTCTCTGAATTCGACTGACGCTCGACCACCGACCCATCAAACATCGACGAATTTTTCCCTTTCGAAACACTTCGGTGGATTCAGTCAACCCCCGAACATTAACTATCCACGGTCAGAGATGTCTTATGGATGAACCGAATTATTTTCCCTTTCAACCAACCTGACTGTCGAATGTCAATGATTTCTCTTGGTGAACTTTAACACTTAGAAAATTTTCGACATTTCTCCAATTGATCTAGACCATCGATATATTACTAAAAAAATATTATGGTCTTTGATTGTCTTAACTTCTCCTAACTCTATCGATGCTTGTGCATCGACCATCGACCATCAATGTTTTCTCTTGGTGAATTTCCAACACTTCGCCAAACTCGTCGATGTAACCATCGGTCATCATTGGATTCTATTGTTGAGCCTCACACTTAGAAAATTTTGACAAAAGCACATGTGAATCTGGGTCGTCAATTAGATATATTTTCTAAATGGACGAAAACAAATCCTGGTTGTTGATTTGCTCAACCTTCCAAAACAATGATACCTTATGAATTTTTAAATTTATCAAGGTGAATCTCATCCATTGATCTTGAGATCAAACATGATATCGACCGTTGATTCACCAAACTGCATGCAACTCTACATACAACCATTAAAACTCAAATTTTGACCATTTCAGGTTGAATTTTGATTTTCCACTTTACCGCTTAACTCCATGGAACCTCATAAAAAATCTAGAGTCATTTAAACCTGGATTTCACTCACGAAATTGGGGATTCCTCTCTGAATTCTCTATTTTTTCTACAAATCTGACATAGACAAAATCTGCAATAGCGAATTTCATTAATTCTCTCTGGTTTGAGCCCATCCAAGCCCGATGTTTGAAACAGACACTCTGATACCCTAATGTAACATCCCCCAACCCAACCAAGGAAATTACGGTGCAAAATACTCATAAAAATGAATTTTCTGCTAACCAAATTAATTAATTTGCAACCAACTAATTTCTTGTAGCTTTCAGCTACGAATTAAAATATATTTAGTTACTGCCTACAACCCTAAAATAGAAGAATCTACAACATGCTAATAGTCAACATGAAATGCAACTAAACAACTCATTACATCAACATATAAATCATTATCATTACATAGAGTTCATGTACAACATAACACATGTAAATAACATAGTAACAAGATAAAACACTTATCTCTAAACAAGAGTTGTGCAACTAGATGCTTTAGATGGATGTTCCATCCAACTATAGACTAATTGTTCCAAATCTCAACATCCAGTCACCCCCTAGATAATGCTAGTAATCAACAAAAGAGGGTGGTCTCTCACAATCCACTCACAACTCATAAAACCAACAACCCGCTGAGATCTTCCTACAAATATCCCGATTTTACACCATCTGTCGTCCTCTTGACCTACCCAACCCAAGGAATGTACCCCTTCATTGATATTAGTCCCTTGGGAATCCCATTCGTTTATCAAGGTATCTCTGGCACAGGTAACCAGGAATCTCCCATCTTGGAACTCAAGAGAACATGGTGCTAGGAAAGCTACCAGCAAACCAACAACAAACACTTGTTGTTTTAGTGAATCTCACACCAAAGTTCACTCTTTAGGCCTGAAAATATGGTTCTTCAATTTTGAGCTCCAATTACACCGCAATACACTCCAAATTTCTCTAGAATTCACCCTCTATGGATGCACCATCTCCAAGCTCTCTTTCTTTCTCTCTACTTGCTCCTCATGCACCAAAACTCAATGTGTAAAACTTGTTTCCCCCCCCATACAAATTTATTCTCTTTGGATTTCCTTTCGTGATGCACACTCTTCCCAAAGATGATTGTACTCAACCTCCATGTGCCCAATAAATTTGGGATGTGACTACTCACACCCACCCTTTTACATGTATTCAATGTATGGCTTTGGGAACACTCAATCAGAAAAGGAAAGGTTCATATACAAATAACAAATTTAGGAAAATGGGTTGGATTAATATACATGGGTAATTCCCCCTTGGAACCCTCTTATCCATTATCCTAGACACTCCCATCTCTTGTGGATTAGTTCATCCCCTATCTTTGGTCCATGTCCCCTTAGCAGTTGACATCATATTTTTTTTATTAAAACATAGAAATACAATTTGCATATTACATCGCTTTGGCTGTATCCACACATCATATCTACACAAGCATTAATTAAACTAAGGATTGTAGTGGGGATGTTACATTCTTCCTTCCCTACAATTGTGCGATGTCCTCNACCCACCCTTTTACATGTATTCAATGTATGGCTTTGGGAACACTCAATCAGAAAAGGAAAGGTTCATATACAAATAACAAATTTAGGAAAATGGGTTGGATTAATATACATGGGTAATTCCCTCTTGGAACCCTCTTGTCCATTATCCTAGACACTCCCATCTCTTGTGGATTAATTCATCCCCTATATTTGGTCCATGTCCCCTTAGCAGCTGACATCATATTTTTTTTATTAAGACATAGAAATACAATTTGCATATTACATCGCTTTGGTTGTATCCACACATCATATCTACACAAGCATTAATTAAACTGAGGATTATAGTGGGGATGTTACATTCTCCCTTCCCTACAATTGTGCGATGTCCTCGATGCACTCTATGCCAATATTCATGTATTCAAATTTACATCACAATACTTAGCAATACAAATTCTGCAATTTAGCAACTCGATCAATATCTCCAACCATAATCTCATGTTCCTCTCAACTTGCCGACCCAAGGAATGCACCATTCATTTATCAAGGATAACCCAAGGGATGTAACATTTGGTTATCATGGCTAACCCAATGAATGAGCCATTCTTTTATAAAGGTCCCCAACGTAGTTGGCTAAGACATTGAGATGCAGTTCCAGAACTCTAGCTTCTCAAAATAGAGTCTTGCATTCCATTTTCTTAAAAATTGTAAAAACTATACAGGTAGTCTACCTACATGTTTTCTTCATGCTCCCATGTAGAATCTTCAGGATTCTAGCAGGTTCATTGAACCTTTATCAACCCTATGGATTTTTTACTGAGCACCTTGACTTTCCCCTCAGAAATCCCCTCGTGCTCCACCTGGATCACATTCCAATCAATTATATGGTTAGGGTCAAGCACATATTTATTTAATAATAATACTTTAAATATATTATGCACTCTCATGGATGTAGTCAATGCTAGAAAGTATGCAATTATCCCTATCTTTTCTAAGATTTCAAAAGGTCCACAATATATCGCTTTCAACTTCAGACAACTTCTTAATCTTAGTGAACTTCTCTTTTCCTTCACTTTTAAGAACACATGTTCTCCCATTTTAAAATCTTTAAAAAATTTATTCTTGTGTGCATAACATTTCTTCCTATCCTGGGCAGCCTTTAAATTATGCTTTATCTTTTCCATCTTCTCTTCCATTTCCTTTAACAATTTTGTCCCAACAACTTTTTTGTCTATTGTATTATCCCAAATCAGCGGAGTGTTACATTTTTTGCCATACAATGGTTCAAACTGACTCAATTTCAATTAGGCATGATACCCATTGTTGTATACAAATTCCACTAAATGAATATAATATTCCCACTTTGATGGTTGATCTGTCACATACATTCTAAGCATGTCCTCAATTATCTTGTTGGTTCTTTCTATTTTCCCATCCGTCTCTAGATGATATGTTGTACTAAGATTTATATTTGTTCCAAATAATGTTAGGAACCAAACATCAATATAGCATATAAAAACCTCAGGAAAAGTACTCAACGCCTTGAAAAAGAGATAATTTCAGATAATAAGCCTCTTCGAGGGGGCAACCTCCTTTTACCCCACTTAAATGTTCAAGTACAAGATGATTCAAAATGAAAATGTCTTCTTGGTATATATAGGAGAC
>JASDQU010817542.1:33264-51550 GCA_032191745.1 Picea mariana
CTTAGCAGTTGACATCATATTTTTTTTATTAAAACATAGAAATACAATTTGCATATTACATCGCTTTGGCTGTATCCACACATCATATCTACACAAGCATTAATTAAACTAAGGATTGTAGTGGGGATGTTACATTCTTCCTTCCCTACAATTGTGCGATGTCCTCGATGCACTCTATGCCAATATTCATGTATTCAAATTTACATCAAAATACTTAGCAATACAAATTATGCAATTTAGCAACTCGATCAATAGCTCCAACCATAATCTCATGTTCCTCTCAACTCACCGACCCAAGGAATGTACCATTCATTTATCAAGGATAACCCAAGGGATGTAACATCTGGTTATCATGGCTAACCCAATGAATGAGCCATTCTTTTATAAAGGTCCCCAACGCAGTTGGCTAGGAATTTGAGATGTGGTTCCAGAACTCTAGCTTCTCACAATAGAGTCTTGCATTCCATTTTCTTCAAAATTGTAAAAATTGTACGGGTATTCTACCCGCATGTTTTCTTCATGCTCCCATGTAGAATCTTCAGGATTCTAGCAGGTTCATTGAACCTTTACCAACCCTATGGATTTTTTACTGAGCACCTTGACTTTCCCCTCATAAATCCCCTCGTGCTCCACATGGATCACATTCCAATCAATTATATGGTTAGGGTCAAGCACATATTTATTTAAGAATAATACTTTAAATATATTATGCACTCTCATGGATGTAGTCAATGCTAGAAAGTATGCAATTATCCCTATCTTTTCTAAGATTTCAAAAGGTCCACAATATATCGCTTTCAACTTCAGACAACTTCTTAATCTTAGTGAACTTCTCTTTTCCTTCACTTTTAAGAACACATGTTCTCCCACTTTAAAATCTTTAAAAAATTTATTCTTGTGTGCATAACGTTTCTTCCTATCCTGGGTAGCCTTTAAATTATGCTTTATCTTTTCCATCTTCTCTTCCATTTTTCCTTTAACAATTCTGTCCCAACAACTGCTTTGTCTACTATATTATCCCAACTCAGTGGAGCGTTACATTTTTTTCCACACAATGGTTCAAACAGACTCAATTTCAATTAGGCATGATACCCATTGTTGTATACAAATTCCACTAAATGAATATAATATTCCCACTTTGATGGTTGATCTGTCACATACATTCTAAGCATGTCCTCAATTATCTTGTTGGTTCTTTCTATTTTCCCATCCGTCTCTGGATGATATTTTGTACTAAGATTTAGATTTGTTCCAAATAATTTGAACAAAAAATTCCAAAAATTTGAAATAAACTTTGGATCTCTATCTGAAACTATTTCCTTAGGCACTCCATGTAACCTAACAACTTCCTTCATATATAATTCTACAGTATTTTTTACCTTGTGTGTAGTCTTTACTGGAATAAAATGTGCTTCCTTCGTCAATTTATCCACCACCAGCATGATGGAATCATGTTGCTTCACCATTCTGGGCAACTTTGTAATAAAATAAACAGTGACAACTTCCCACTTCCATTCTAGAATGGGCAATGGCTATAGCAAACCTCCTGGAAGCCTATGTCCAGTCTTCATTTTTTGACATCCTAGACATTTGGCTATGTAATTAGCCACTTCGTTTTTCATTCCCGGACAAAAGTATTGGATTCTTACATCTGCATTTGTTCTCTGATAACCTGGGTGCCTGAAATATGACACATTATGCATTTCCTTTAGAACTACATTTTTCAGCTCACTAGAATTCAACACATACAACTTACCTTTGTACATTCCATCTTCTTTCAACCCCTAAGAATTAAATTTCTGCTGAAAATTACTTTGTTGTAATATCTCTTTTATTTTTAAACAATTCTGATCTGAATTTTTTGCTGCAATGATTTGATCCTTCATATCATTCATGTACATGTTGATGGCTGCAATATGCACTTCATGAGATCTCCTGCTAAGTGCATTGACGACTTGATTTTCCTTTCCCTTTATATGCTTAATTTCAAAGTCACATTCACTTACTATTTCCATCCATCTAGTTTGTGTATCATTTAGTGTTGGCTATCCAAACAAATGATTCAGACCACAATGGTATGCTCTTATCTTGAATTTCTTACCTGTGAGGTAATTCCTCCACATTTTCAATGCATGTACAATTGTTGCTAATTCTATAGCATGGGTAGAATAGATTCTTTCATGCTCTTTTAATTTTCTAGACTCATAGAATACCACATGGTGATTTTGACTAAGAACTCCACTGATTCCTTCCTTGCATGCATCAGTGTGCACAAAAAAATATTCATTTGGATTTGCAATATTCAATATGGACACAGTTGTCAATATTTCCTTCAAATTTTGAAAGTTTTCTTCACACTGAAGTCCATTCAAATTTCACTCCCTTCTTTTGCAAAGAAGTGATTG
This sequence comes from Picea mariana, assembly GCA_032191745.1. NCBI lineage: Eukaryota > Viridiplantae > Streptophyta > Pinopsida > Pinales > Pinaceae > Picea > Picea mariana. Next base: position 35,670 of record JASDQU010817542.1, read on the forward strand.
TAATTCCAATATTTGAGAACCCTTTTATGAATATTCCATAATGATTAACTAGAAAGACCCATAAATGATCTAACCTCTGTCACATTCTTTAGCATTGGCCATCCTCTAATGGCTTCTATGTTCTCAGAATCAACTGCTACCCCGTCTGCTAAAATTATATGGCCCAAGTAGTGAATCTTCTTTTGATAAAAGCTGCACTTAGTTAGTTTAGCATACAATTTGTGCTCTCTTAAAACTTGCAACACCATTATTAAATGTTTCTCATGTTCCTCTTCTGAATTAGAGTAGATGAATATATCATCTAGGAACACAATTACAAACTTGTCCAAGTACTCCCTGAACACTCTGTGTAATGTCCCCACCTCTTGATGAAGAGGTTAGGAGAGACTCAATAGTCTAGTCATCCCCACTAGACTATAGTATCATGTAGTTTGGGGAAAAGTCAGCTAAACCTAATGTTATATTTTAAAGTTAACTTGAAAAAGTAAAAATTAACTCACTAGGAGATTAGAGCACTTGAGTTTGAGTTAGGAGCTGAACCTAAGGGTTAACTTAACTCAACAGAAGATTAGAAGGAGGTATAAAGGGAATCCTAGGGTGCACCTCTCACTCATATTGGATTATTATGCATTTGGCTATTAGGCTCTTGAGCACACAATTTTGAGGTTTTTGAGAATACAAACCCTAGAGAACAACTCAGTGGTGAAATATTCCACTCACCTTGTTCCAAGCTTGGTCTTGGGAATGAAATACTCCACCCACACCATTCTATAGTATTTACAGGTACCATCATCCATTCAGGAGAGCATCAGGCCGTACCTTTGAGGGTTTTCCAGCAAGGGGTATATCATTCCTTGGAGAGGAGTGTTATAACCCTAATTTGCACAAGACATACTTACTTGACTTCAGGCCATCTCATATGCCTTCTTTGCCAAGCTAGTACTGAACACCTCTTCTTAAAGACACCATTTTTAAAGACCCACGTGCCCTGCTCCACTATATCCTACGTGTACACTCTAGTTGACTCACTACAGCCCGCGTGTACCTACAAAAGCACGAAAATAGGAAATTTGTTGACAAAACACACAACTTTGTGTAAGTTAACTAAACCTTTCGGCCATGCATGGCCAGTCATTCGACCAAATACCTAGATCCTTCTAGCCTATAAAAGAATGGGTAAGGGTCCCATTTGAAAGGAGGATATTCATAGTAAAGAAACTATACCCAATTGAGCACTCCCCTTGTACCAAAATTTAGCCTTCCTTGTGCAAAGAGAAATATAGAGCAAAGCAGTTGGAGGATAGTTGAAGAGGAGCCCAGGACCAGTTTCGAGGAGCAATGCCGACCACATATTGTAAGTTTACTCTTGTAAAGATTAATAAAAAAAGGAATACTTTTCCCATCCCGCCATATCATGTGTTCGAGTTGAATGTTTATTTTATGATATTGTCACAACTAACCCATCAATTAGTGTATGAAATACATGTTCGTAGCTTTTTATTTATTCATGTGTGAATGTAGGTCAGCTTTGGGAGGAGGCATGCTATCAAAGAGAAAGTGAAAGAAAAGGGATAGACATCAAACAAAGGACTTAAGGTAGAGTTACCGAATCTCATTTACATCTTTGTATTGCATGAATGTGGGATTTTGTGTTGGGAGAATAGGAAAGAGTAGAATCCTTTGAAATGGTCATTTTCTGCATGCATGATTAGAGCCCTTAAATTCTAATTCTGTAGGAGGGATTCCCACCCACAACAAAATTGACGACCATACTGGGGATCTCTAGGGTTTTTTGGGAGTCTTTTTTGGGGTATTTAAAAAAAATTGGTTTCATTACTTGTTTTTAGAGTTTCTGCAAAAGTCTGAGCTAGCAGGGATTATGGTCTTCCATACCAGTTCTTCCTGCTTACTTTTCTTGGCTGCATTTTCTTTTATGGGAAGTCACAGAGGTACATGTGGCCTGTATAAGGCTTGCATGCGTGTACACGTGCCAAACCTTCACACAACCCGCATGGACACGCTAGCTGATGAAGTGACAGTAGCATGGTTAAGTTTAGAATTTTTTTATTAAAGAGGCAATCATCTTGTTCCCTGTTAGAAGTGATCCTTCTCAGGGGTTTTCTGAAACTCATTCTAGTCTCTATTTTTGCAGTTTGTAGCTTAGTTACCACTTCAGATTGGTTTTGTTCTATGAAATTTTCCTTGGATTTTTTTTCTTTTCTGACAAAGTAAGTTTCCAAGTCTTCAAGAGATTCTGGTTCTCAATACCAGTGGTCTCTGCCAGTGTTTGATTGCTTGTATTTTCATTTTTTTGAAGAGTTGTGGAGGTACATGTGGCCTGCATAAGGTTTGCATGCGTGTACACATGCTCTGACCTTTTACAGCTCACGTGCACACACTAGTTGTTGAACTGTTAGTTGTGTGTCTGTTGAGAAAAGTTTTGTTCAAGGAGAGGAAGTGATCCTTTTCCTTGTCAAAATTTATACCTCTCAGGGTTCTTCGTCTCCATCATAGCAGTCAACAACTTAGGTATGATCACAACAATAACTTTCTTTTTCATTAAAAAGTTTTCCTAAAATTTGTTTTCTTTCATAGGGTTTTTAGACAAGTGTGAGAGTTTGTTTTCATCAGTTTGTGTGTTATTGTCAGTGGATCTTTGCAATCTGCGCTTAGGCTAGAAGTTTTATTGGTCTTTACTTGTCGTCATTTTTCCTTTTTTGCTTTGCGAGCATTAAATAAAAAAAAAACTCTTTTATTTCTTGGTTTGGTTAAGTAGTTATTGGTTTGCATTAATAACCAGGAAAAGTTTTTCTTTCATAAGTTCTTGGCTATTTACTTAGGACAATAAGTAGCTGGTAGTTGAGCGAAATTCTGTTTTGAGTTTGTTTTTCAAAGATCTTGGAAAAATTTTAGTTTGAAAATTTAATTAAGAATTGTGTCAAGAAGAAGTTATTTTGTTTCTAGCTTTCTGTTTATTTTTCTTTCGTCTCTCAAACATCATTAGTTTCACTTTAATAACCTTTGAATTAAGACAAACCATAAAAAATTAACAATTAATTAAAATCAACTAGACTTTATGTTTGTAGGGTCCATCAATTAGTCTAGGCTAGAGCCTTGATTTAGGTTGGAGAGGAAACTCTTCAAGGCTTTAAAACATAAATCAGAGTCAGTGCTAGGGAGTGTTAAAAGTCTAGTATCATGAAAGTTATCTGGGACCCCCCTCTAACATAGGAGATAAACACGAGGTCATGTGCGGAAAGGTAGTGGAGATAACCCCTCCAAAGCCAGACCAATCATAGTGGAGAACACATATAAAGGGTTTGTCTTGGGATTCCGTCGATTGCATTTTCCACAGAGATTCATGGGTATCAAATCCATTTGAGGTCCTCAGTTGTCTTCTAGACCACTTTCTTTCGATACCCTTGACAGGTTTCCGGCTTGATACCCTGCTCATTGTGGTCTACCCAACTATCGACTGTACCCTCCTGGTGATTGTTCGCACGCTGGCAACCTAGTTGCCTATCTTTTTTAGAGACATACACAGGTGACTGCAGGGGTATACCATGGTACCTAGGACAGATATCGGGCCACACTTGGCAGAATAGGGCCATGCTTTGCAGAGTATACCCAGAGGGTGCTTCCGTGTTTGAGTTGCACTTGCACCGGTAAGTTTCTCTAGTGTTGGTTATTGTAACTGTTCTTCCAACTTGTTTAGTGTTTGATTGTTTTATCTTGTAGGGTCCTTTTTCTAGTGTTTGTTGTTTTTGAATGAATAGAAAGCCCTAGTGTGTCTTTGATCTTCTCACATAGTGGAGGCTCACGAGCTCCGTTGGTCAGGAAGGCTTCTTGGCCTACCACCGGTTACACTGGAGCCACCCCCACCACCGCTAAGGAGAAAGCTAGACCAACAAGGGTATTTTGAAGGATCGGGTCACAGGAAACTGTGCCTGACCAACATCTAAAGGAACCAACTATTTAAAACCTTGGAGTAGAAGCTCTTGGTCGACCCGAAAATCCAACCATTGATCTTTCGGTGCCCATCATTGTACAAATTTATCCTTACAGGCGCCAAATAGTGTCACACGCAGCAATGGAAACAAATGTTGCCACTTCTTCTGGGAATTCTTGTATTCCCACTTCGGCTGTCACCATAGGGGGTGTTCCACCTCCTAACCCATCGTCCTCAGTCCAAGCCACCATGGTCTCGACTACCTCTACCTTGAGCAGTGGTCCGATCCCATCTTTGGTGCGGCCACTGCTCCTTTCACATAGAGTGTGACAGGCCCTTCATTCTCATATGGGATGCCTAGCTCAGGTATAAGCCCTGTACTATCCTACTCCACTTTACAAACTTTAGGTCTTGGGGTAGGGAGCTCTAACGCTCCTCTGCAAGGACCCATAGGGGAAACTTCAGCTCCCTTTAACACTTTCCCTTACGGGGGAGGTCATATACCTCCTTCATCCCCTTCACTCGGTGGTACCCACCAGCAATCCGTCGGTCCAAACACACACCATAGTTCATTTGGAGTAGGGAGTCAAGGACCACCTTCTCATAATATGTTGGTAGGGTCGACACCTTTTTCTTTGTTTGGTGCGTTTGGTAACAACTCTTTCTCATTAGTTTCTTCCCAACTGGGGGAAACCCCGGTTATGGCCAACCTAATCCTATGCAGGGTACTATTCCTGCACAGGGGACAAACCCAGGAACTTCTTCCGCATCAGGACCTTGGAATTCTTGGCAAGGATCAGTTCCCTCGTCAAGAATTTCGATCTAGGGAAATTCGTTTCACAACTAATGGAACCCCGGGCAAGGTGCAATACCTATGCCCATGGCATTGACATGGGGCAACCCTTCCCAAAGTCCTCCGAATGTAATGCACGCCCAACCATCTACGTCCTATTTTGGGAATTAGCCGATGATGTCTCCTCAAACACAAAATCCATACACTGGTCATGGCCATAGTTTTTACTAGAACTCCGACCAGCAACCCAACTTTTCCTGGCAACCTGGTGCCAGTCAAACTCCAGGCCCCTTTTTCCATGGTTATCACCAACAACCCAAACTACCTTTCCTGGCAACCTTGCACTTGCCAGACTTAACAAGGTTGTTGAATGACCCTATCTGTCATGATCTGTGATGGCCCCCTATGCCAATGAAGTTGCCTTCGGTCATACCAAAGTTCGAGGCCAAGCCTAACAAAGATCCAGGAGATCATGTGACTACTTTTCACCTTTGGTGCTCGTCTAATTCATTGAAAGACGACTCCGTACAGTTGCGATTGTTTCAACGTATTCTCATTGGAAGTGCTGTGAAATGATACATTGAGCTCGACTGCCCAAGATACTCTTCCTTCGACGAATTGGCTATGGATTTCCTAAACCATTTCCAATTACCTGTGAGATACGACGCTAGCACAAACTTTTTGGCCAATTTCGAACAGACAAAGGTGAACCATATCTCTGATCACATCCGAGAATAGAGACACTGGAAGAGTTTGATTAAGGTGCCAGTCCCACTAGCATTCCTGCTTGAGTGATTCCTTAAGTCTTTGGTCCCACAGTTATCCAAATACGTCGCGATGTCAGGAATTTTTTCCGAAGAAGATGCAATCATGAGAGCTCAACAACTTGAGCTAATCTATTCTCAGTCTGGTCTACTGTACGAGATCTTTATAGATGCGCCACGATCAATACTTGATAAAACTAGACAGAGAGCTGGACCACATGCCGATGGTATTGTTGGTTCAGCACAAACAAAGCCCGCTGAACAACTGACGAAACAATTGCAGCAATTGTCTATCCAACATATAGCGGCCAGCTAGACTACTATTCTGAATGCTCCCCCTACCCAAACGTTGGATGTACATAGTGTGAAATTCAAAAATATGAAGGCCACCCAGTAGCCCGATGGAAAGAAAAAAAAACGTAAGAAGGGTAAGGGGGATAAGAAACCCACTAATAATATTGGTGGGGGAAACACCGAAAAAAGGAAGTCGAGGTATCCGTGTAATCTGTGTGCGGAAGACCACCCGACTCACCATTTCCCTCGACTTGCAGAGGCCCAAAAGTTATTATCACAACAAGAACCAGATGTGTTAACAAACCCTTTTCAACATGGACAAAATCTAACTCAAGCCTCTACTAGCGCAGAAGGGGGCAACCAAGGTCCCCCTCCATCGTCAAATAATCCTGCATCCGTGAATGTGTATATGATGAAAGGTGATGCTTATATATCGACTAGAGCACATGATTATAGCAAGCCAAGGATCTATGAGAAGGGTAAAGAAGCTAAAACCCCATCTCTTCCTCTTCAGATCGAGAAGACGTTGGGTGAAACCATGACACACATCCCAAAATGTGCGTTTAAGAAAGCTTCTCACAACCCAAATGCAAGGGCTGCCCGGAACTACTATATGGTGGAGGATTTGTCTCAAACCCCTTGTGCGATGTTTGCTTTGGAATTCCTCCAAAGATTCCCTTCCCAGAGAAAGGCTCTGTTAGCCGCTTTAGGATCTACCGAGACTTGTAATCCGGGTATGATCATGCTTGATACAACTGACTTAAAACCTCGTCTCCCTTACCACGTAGCGTTCCAGATAGTAGTGGCTTACACCACAAAAACTTTTAATCGAAAATTTTTCCACACAGTGGTTGATGAGGGTGCCTCAACATGTGTAATGTCTTTGGCATGTTGGAAGGCTATTGTCCAGCTCATTTTCTCTCCATCACCTACTCTTCTTACCGCTTTCGATGGTTGCTCATTCCGACCACATGGAATTATCCCCTATTTTCTTGTGCAGTTAGGAGGGAAAACCATGTGTGTCGAGGTTGAAGTGGTTGACACATCTCTCAACTACAATATTTTGTTAGGAAGGAGTTCGACCTATGCTACGCAAGCAGTAGTCGCTACAGTTTTCTAGGTCTTGTTGTTTCCACACAAGGGCTAATTGTAACCATTGATCAATTGTCTTTCTCCCATCCTGACCCTTCATTGGGGGCATCTGTGGTCCCAATGATTGATAACCCTCAACCCGGCATCGTCAACATAGGGTTTGGTTTGTGCCCACCTTTGATGGGAACTTTCGATTACCCACCTCCTCAAGGCGATGTTAAGTTCATATCTGACCACCATAAGGTTGAGGTGTTCCAAGTTTTGTCGTTTCGCATGACTTACTTCAATGATCCGTGGATTCTTCCTCCCCCATTGGCCATGATGGAAGGGACAGGGCACCATGGTATGTCCATGCCCTTGTCCGTGACATAAGTAGCATACTCTTTAGTCCAGCAGGCTTCCACCGACCTCGATCCAACTTCCGCACAAGAGTTATATCCGATTCTAGAGCCTATTTGGGCTCAAGGTTCCCTCGTTGATACCGATTCTTTAGATTTAGTCTTTCCCTCAGACGAAGAAATCATGGAAGTAATGACTAATCTGGACAAACCCTGGGATGATCTCCATCATAGATCTTATTTCCTCCCAGAGTTAAGCGGAATTGAGGCAGGGGAATTCACCTTGACTATGACTGGAGATAGGTCTTGTCCTATTAATCCTTTGGCTACACATGTTGTTTATGCCAAGGGTAATATGGAAACCATCACTGAAAATATACCTATAAACATCTCCAGAACCCCTGGCGTCGTGGAGAATGTTTTCATCGGAGCTGACTGCTCCCCCAAAGAGATTCAAATCTACACAGAATTATTTAAGGAATTCCGCGACGTTTTTGCTTGGTCTTATGAGGAAATTCCAGGCATCGATCCAAAAATTGTTGAACATGAAATAACGACTTATCTTGATGCTAATCCAGTTCGACAGAAGCTTCATCCAGTTAATCCTAAGAAAGCAACAACTATTAAGGTCGAAGTGGAGAAACTGCTCAAGGAAGGTCTTATCTACCCTGTCCATTTGACCTAATGGGTGTCAAACCTCGTTCCGATTAATAAAAAATAGGGTACGATTTGTGTTTGTACAGACTTCCGTGATTTGAACAAGGCCTGTCCAAAAGATAATTTTCCCACATCATTTATTGACCAGATAGTCGATGAATCTGTAGGTTGTGAGGAATTTTCTTTCATGGATGGTTTTTAGGGATATAATTAGATACAAATCAAACCCGAAGACCAACAAAAAACAACATTCATTTGTCCATGGGGTACATTCACATATCGTAAGATGCCTTTTGGTCTGAAAAATGTTGGCGCTACATTTTAACAGGCTATGTCTTTTGCTTTCCATGATCTCAAACATATCGTCGAGGCCTACTTAGATGATTTAGCATCACGCTCTCATAAGAGATCTGATCATCCCACACACCTTCAATTTATCTTTGAGCGATGTCGCTACTTCTAGATTCGCTTGAATCCCAACAAATGCAGTTTTTGCGTGGCGTCGAGCCGTTTGTTAGGTTTCATATTTTCAATAATAGGGATCATGGTCAATCCTCTCAAGGTTGAGGCAATAGTTCAGTTGCCTCCCCCACATACAATCCTTCAACTTCAGAGTCTATAGGGAAAAGCAAACTTTTTGTGGCATTTCATTGCAAATTATGCTGAGATCAAAAAGGGATTTATGTGCTTACTGAAGAAAGATGTCCCTTTTCATTGGGATGATGTCACTCAACACTCCTTCAAAGTGTTGAAACATGCCCTCACAACTGTCCCTCTGCTTCGACCACCCAATTATAACAAAGATTTCTTATTATACTTGGCTACAACAGAGTCAACCATCAGCATGATCTTAGTTCAGGAGGATGATTTTCTCTCAGAATATGTGATCTATTACCTGAGCCAAGGCCTGGTTGGACCGAAACTCAATTATTATCATATCGAAAAACTTGTGTTGGCAGCAGTCCATGTTGTCCAACGGTTCCGTCATTATGTTTTGTTTCACAATACCATCGTCATTGCCGTTGTGAATCCGTTTCAATACGTGTTGACACAACAGGTAATCAACGGAAAGATCAGTAGATGAATAGTCATCCTCCAAGAATTTGACTTAGATTTCATTTCGGCGAATCCAAAAAGTCATTGGTCTTTGTGGAACTTATTTCATAACTTTCGTTTGAGTTAGGTGATGTTATGCCCGAAGAATCGCCTATTCAAGGTGATATGTTTTTGATAGCATCTTCAGATCCCTGGTATGGAGATATACTTGTCTATCTCTAGAATTTGAAGTGCCCCACCTCTGCTTCTCATGATGAACATCATCGTATATGTCATCAGGACAAGAACTATCTCATCCTCGAGGACACTCTCTATCGTCGAGGTGTAGATTGCATCCTTCGTCGGTGCCTCACTCATGAAGAAGCGGAAATCATGCTTAACGATTGCCATACTAAAGCATGTGGCGGTCATTTGTCTGGGTTGGAAACAACCCAAAATATTTTACGAGCCGGTTACTTCTGGCTGACACTAATCAAATATTGTATCGCATCCGTCAAGAAGTGCCACCGTGTCAGATCTTCTCTCGGAAGATGAGGGCACATCCCGCTCCCATGTTTCCTGTCATCACAGCTGGTCCCTTCACCAAGTGGGGGATTGATTACACTACATGCAACCCTCCTTCAACAAGGGGGCACTGTTATATCATTGTATCCGTCAACTACTTCACAAAGTGGGTCGAAGCTATGCCAACGTTTAAAGATGATGGAGAGGCTGCAACTCTCTTTTTGTTTACCCAGATTATAGCAAGGTTCGGCGTCCCGAGAGAGATTGTCACTGACCATGACAGTCACGTTCAGAACCAAATGATGACTGAGTTAACATCAAATCTTGGGTTGAGGAAAGAACGTCTATCACCCTACTACCCTCAAGGGAATGGTTAGGTGGAAGCTGTCAATAAATCTCTTAAGACCATCCTAAAACGAATGATCAATTTGGCCAAGTCAAATTGACATTTGATGTTGTAATCGACATTATGGGCCTACTGAACGTCTGTTAAGATTGCAACCGGTTTCTCACCTTTCCAACTCGTTTACGGGCTAGAAGTTGTTTTGCCCATAGAATGCCAGATCCCATCTTTAAAGTTGGCAGTACAGTTATTGCCAGACACTTCACCACTTGAAGAACGTTTATTATATCTTGAGCAGCTCAATGAACATCGTTGTGATGCAACCTTAGCTAACTAAGATCACAAACGTAAATTCAAGTGTCAATATGATCGGTCTGTTCATCCTTGGATTTTCTTGGAAGGCGACCTTGTCCTAGTCTATGACCAAGATAAGGACCCCCTGGGGGAAGGCAAGTTCAAACCCATGTGGTTCGGACCTTTCATCATAAAAGAGGTTCTAAAAAAGGGTTCTTATCATCTGGTATATTTTGAGGGACATGCTTTGGTAGAGCCTAGAAATGGTCTCTATCTCAAGAAGTATTACTCATAGGTAGGTCACCTTGGGTAAATTTTTGTAACATATGTATAGTCTTTGTACTATTACTTTTTGGTTTCTTTTGGTTTTATGGATGTGTCATTTTTGATGTTATCTTTTGTCACTATGGTAGATGTGAAGAGAATCAGAGGTGTTCATTGGATATGCAGACGACGCTAGCCGACACACTCAGAGGCTTGCCTCCGTAGCTTGGGTAATTTTTACACCTCAGGGCCAGTTATTATCTTCAGGAGGTATATGTTTAGGCGATACCACAAACAATGTTTCCGAATACAACGAAGTTATTGAGTTGCTTCATGACGCTTTTTCATTTGGTATCTCTCACCTCCGGGTCTATTTAGACGCTCAACTAGGTGTGTCTTAGTTAAATATTGTCTATCGTGTTCATGATCCTACTTTACACCGACGATTCCTTAGGGTATGTCTATTAGAATGAAGACTTGATTATATTACATATTTTCATGTTCCTAGGAGATTAAATCAAGTCAAAAATACTCTAGCTAATCAAGTTTTAGATTGGCATCTTGCACACATATAAGAAAGACATACACATGCACATGTAAATACATTTTTAAAAAGTAAATATAATCCATAAGACATAAAACGACATCAAAATCCATATATAATATCAAAATCATCAGAGTACATAGGTGGGTGAAAGCGCCTCAAAAATATGACCAATAATGAGTCATGGGGCTTCTGTCCTCAAACAATATACAAGTAGTGCCCTCAGCACATGAAAAATCTAGCCTAACTAAGGATGGGGCCTGTGGGCCCTGTTGTAATAATCAATGATGTTTGCCAAACATCGAAGAAGCCGGACCCATGTCCGTGGTGCCCCCACTACGTGAGGCTGCATAGATGGTGGCAAATCCTCAATCTCTGCCATGGGGACTGTGTGAGTGAGTGAGGTAAAATTTCACTCTACTCGTCTCAGAACCCTCTCAACCTCACCGACTGGAAGCTCTCCTACTACTGCTGGTCCCCCTGTGGCGGCGGGTGCGGCCCCTGGCTGAGGACGTCACCTGCTCCTCGCATAATCTACTGGTCTCGTTGGCCCCACATTTGCACATAATAGACACATATATGTCAAATGCTCTGGTATAAAAAAATGATATATATAAAAAATAACATAAAAATTACATATGTTTAACAAAAAAAAAAAATGATGCAAACTTACCCATCTCTCCTCGTTCCTCGCTGAGAGGTATCGGTATCTTAGGATCTCTTGAGAAGTCAATCCCAGCATAGGGGTAATCCTCTATGACCGGGATCTGTCATGAAAACCAAAAAAAAAAGTTTTCATCAAAGGCCTCAATGGTCCTTCCCCCCCCTATCGCGGCAGTAGCATTGCCCATCTGCATAACATGGGAAGAGAAGCGTGGTTCCCTTGTACCACCTCTCGAGGGATGAAACTGGGCACTCTTTCAAAGATGAAAGAGAAAAGAATCATTCCAAACCCGAAGTTCTTCTAATTCCGAAACCGACAATCTGTTAGCTGCCTCTTCATACAATCCAACAATGTGGTGCTCCAATCAAAAATTTGTGCATTTAAGCATTGAACTGCACAATTCATTTGTGCACGGGAAGCCTGATGCAAAGCCGCAGACTTAGTAATTCGCCCGATGAGCAACACTATCACTTGCAGTGATAAGTCTGAGATATTTCTTATCGGTACTTGCGAGCTCGTTCTATCTATACCCGCCTCACAATAGAGTCCAATCAACTCCGATATGTTGTGAGGCCTGGAAGGAAAAGTACTAAAATTGACTGGTCCCCCCCTCCTAGTGAGGCCAGTCAGAAAGTATATGTCCTCTATGGTTGGAACTAGCGACTGCCCCTCTAGCATAAAGGCCTCTGCACCAGGATGCCAATAATCCACCAAGGAGTTCAATAGCCTAGGTTGTGCTCACATGAAAGGACATAGAAATAATTTTAACAACCCACATTGCATTAATGTAGCAATAGCATTCGGTTCCTCCCCAACCAACACACTAATATCCTCATACTCTCTTTCCCTCTAGTGAACATACATCCTACAAAAACCCAGTTCAGGAGGGTTAACTCTTGCTTTTTTAATTTTTTACATTAAATAAAGGGTCCACGCGGGCTGTAATGCTGACAGTAGCGTGTACACGCGGGAAATTTTTCCTCTGCCCGCATGTACACTCGGTCTATCATAAGACAACCCACGTGGACCTAGGGCCAAACTTTTAAAAGGTCGACGCCCCCCCAAAACATGAATTTAAATGCATAAATAACTAACTAAATTGCAAGAGGGGGCAATAATTACTTACTTGATCCAATCGGAAGCTCGTTCCGTCCACTGAATCTCCCATAATCGAATTTCTAAACGAAGAGGTGTTTTTGGCTCCACAGTCAATTTCTCAGTTAACAATGGTGATAATGAGTTGCCAACTTCTATTTATAGACTTTTTGGCCTCTTTTTGTCATTTTGTTTGACCCTTTTGTCATTTTTTCTAAGATAAAAATCATTTGGCATGGTTCAGGAGTTTTCTTTAGATTGTCACGAGAAGTGTTACTTTGGGCATTTGAAAACTTTTGGAGATTTGGGTCATTTTGAAGGTCCTTTGGTAAAAAGTCAATTTTTCAACTCGTTGCATTTAAGTTAGGATTCCACCTCTACTTCCTACATCTTGTTGTCTTTTCCGCTTTGCCATAGGATCGATCCCACCGAGTTGCGACATGAAACCATCATTGTTTCTTTAGAAGTGTCGTAATTTAGTGGTAGAGCCCACCCTAACATGGATTCCCTAGGTAGATCCTGGTTGCATTTTGGTGTCCATGCTATCACTAACGACTATCGGCTCGAGAGTCCTTACTAACTTTTCCTAATTATGAGTTTGAACCTCATTCGTATAATTTCGTATCACTCTTGATCTCACCCTAGGGACTCCCAAAACTTAATGGGCCTTCTTTTAAGCTCTTTTCGGACCCTCTAAACGTGAAAACATTGCTGAGCGATCTTTTTTCCCTTCACGCTCGTTAAATTGAAATTTGAAGGCACGTCTGTCCGACAGTAGTTTATCCCTTTTTCGGTCTGGATGGTCAACTATACGAACAAAGGTATACTCTAGAAACCTTAGTTATCTAGAAGAGTATTCTTAGGTATAATTTTAACCCTTTTTTGGGCCCGAGGGACTAAATTTATGAAAAAGGAACCCCCACGAAGTCCATAGTTACGCTCTTCTCAGACTCCCTAAAATTGAAAACATCGTTGAGTGACTTTATTCTTTCACACTCGTTAAAATGGTCCAGAAGAACATTCCTGACGGAGTCCATAGTTAATATTTTTTCAGACTCCTTAAAAATGAAAAAATTGTCGAGTGATCTTGTCTTTATCACACTCGTTAAAATGGTTTTGAATAGACGTCTTGTTGGTTCTAGTTTACCCCTTTTTCGAACCGATTAGACTACCTTCGAAAAAGGTACCCCATCAGAGTCTCCTTTTATGTTTTTTCAGACTCTCTAAATGTGAAAAACCGTCGAGCTTACCTTCTCTGGGCTCGCTAAAATTACATCGAGGGACGTTACCATTGTGTGTCTTATTAGTCGCGTTTGCATACCCGCGTCTTCGGCCTAATGTCGGCTCCATGTTTCTCTCAACTGAACCATCTAAAGCATGCCTTATACTCAAGCCCTATAGCACTTTGCCTCTGCGTCTTGACACCTTTGGCCCCGGGAGGGATTTTTCCGAATGTCCTTTCTCTGAACATCAGTCTTGTCCTTGTGCCTAGAACTAGTATGTTTGAGACACTCGTTCCTCCTTTGTAATGTAGCATTCTTTTATTATTTTTCCAAAATTATTGAAAAAGACAAAAAAAAATCAAATATACCCCAAAAAGAGGAAGGGAAAATTATTTTCTTTTTATTGGCAACACAATGAGTCTCCCTTGGACAAAGCACATCCTTCCGTTTGTTCTTCAAGCTCTGGGATTTAATATGACCTTAGGAATTTGTTCTCACTACATAGAGCTGTGTCCTCCTCCGTTTGGTTATTCTTCGAAACATATGGAGAGTTTGTGTTGCCTCCTGCATCATGAACTTATGTCAATGCCATGCTGCCTGAGTCTCATCATTTATCGTGCTATTGTCCAAGGGAAGTTTTTACCAAGCCTGAGTCAGCCCCTCTGCAGTTTGTCTCTTTCCCTCATGCCCGACCATCCTAAAAGTCCAATCAAGTCCTTGTTTGAAATCAATGAAACCTTCAGTCTGATCATCAAGATTCTCTAGTCCATGAATGACGAGTCATGGAAGACCTCTGGGTAGTGAAGTTGTACACTCGTATTACACTCCTACCTAAGTTTTGAATATTTTAGAGTTGTTTCTCGAGCTCTGAAGACCTCATCTCCATCCATCAAGCCTTATCAGCTTCTAGAAGATGGATACTATACATGTATATCTTTTTTATTTTGAGATGTAGATCCACTATGTATTGCTCGTGGCTACACTTTATATAGCTATATGACATGGATCTACAATATATGTGATTGGTAGCCATGATTTTATTTTATCCCGAGCATGGGTATGCCTGCCTCGGTGAAACAATTTTTATTTTGTAGATGGAACCTCCCGAATTCTGGTCCCTGGGCTCACTGGTTTGGTACGTTGATAAAGATTGATAATGTATTTTGGCCATCAGATGCTCTTCTGACCTCACACATTAGGGGGCATCTGTTATAACCCTAATTTGCACCATACATGCTTACCTGACATCATGCCATCTCATTTTCCTTCTTTTCCAAGTCAGTACTGAACACCTCTTCTTAAAAACACCCTTTTAAAAGGCCCACATGCCCTGCTCCACTATAGCCCACATGTACACTCTAGCTAACTCACTATAGCTTGCATGTACCTACAAAAGCATGAAAAAAGGAAAGTTGCTGACGGAACACACAGCTTTGGGTAAGTTAACTAAACCTTTCAGCCATGCATGGTCGGTCATTTGACCAAATACCTAGCTCCTTCTATCCTATAAAAGAAGGGGTAAGGGTCCCATTTATAAGGAGGAAAATCATAGTAAATAAACTATACCCAATTGAGAAATCCCCTTATCCCAACCTTTATCCTTCCTTATGCAAAGAGAAATATAGAGAAAAGCAGTTGGAGGACAGTTGAAGAGGAGCCCGAGACCAGTTGAAGAGGAGCAGTGCAGACCACATATTGTAAGTTTACTCTTGTGAAGATTAATACAAAAAGGAATACTTTTCCTGTTCCGCCATATCATGTGTTCGATTTGAATGTTTATTTTATGATATTGTCACAACTAACCCAACAATTAGTATATGAAATACATGTTCGCAACTTTTTGTTTGTTCATGTGTGAATGCAAGTTAGATTTGGGACGAGGCTTGATATCAAAGAGCGAGTGAAAGCAGAGGGATCGACATCAAACGAAGGACTTAAGGTAGAGTTACCGAATCTCATTTACACCTTTGTATTGCATGAATGTGGGATTTTGTGTTGGGAGAATAG
>JASDQU010817545.1:12824-25116 GCA_032191745.1 Picea mariana
TGAGTGTAGAGGGCCACAAAGGATGCCAAGGGTTTGTAGAGAAGCATGGGTTGTTGTAGAGGTTGTGGAACCTCTGTGGATAGCATGGACACCCTAAAAATTTGTTGAAAATGTTGCAAACCAATGGATGTAGTAGATCCATGTATGGATGTAGTGAATCCATGTATGGTACTTCTTGTAATGGTGAACGAAGGTTCGAGGGAAAAAACAACCCTGTAGTGCCTATGGACCAATTGTGATGCTTAGAGTGCATGGCCTGACAAATGGATTACGATAGTACCAAAAAGAGGTCGGTAATTGCTGCAAATGTTTGAACCCACAACATGCTTCAAACCCTTTTCCCAATGGACAACGTACCTGCTCTGATACCACTGATTCGGATCTAAGGGGATGACATCTGGATGGCTTGAATGTCGAGAGAGGAAGAGATTAGACGTGTCAATCTTGTATGAAAATAAACATGGACAAAAAACATGTAAATGAAGTACTTAGGAGGTGAGGCTAAAAGAGGAGCCTCACCTCTAAAACTAATTACTAGTAAATCACTCAGAGTTAATTAATCTCACAATGAACAATAGAAAATATGAGAGAAGCCAAAATGAGTAACTTGGTATTATGAGAAGGCTTGCTAGACCTTTATATAGCATCACAAAATGGTCCATTGGACAAAGTCAAAAAGAGCTCATTAAATAAGTCTTTATTATTAGTATAATAAATATAACTACCCACCCCGGATGGGGTGACACGTGGCGATGCCTCGCCACATGGCTCAGCATCAAGCCACAGCTTAAATGTTGATGGCCGCCACCCATCCTCTCCACATTTACGATGGTAGCTGGCCATTACAGCCGCTATACAGAGGAGGGACTCCTCCCTCGCGCGAAAGCTCTCGCTCAAACCGCACTCAATATGACAGGGTTAATGGGAAGCCAGGTGAATCTGTCATTTGGTAATTCAAAAATTTGAAAGCCTAGACAGAGCTGGTTCACTCTCGTTTTGGACCTCCCCACCGGTTGGGAGCTCTGGTGCAGCTCTGGTTCCCTATCGTCTTAGCTCACTTTCGTTTTGGTGCATTCTCTCTGTATTTTTATCCACCCCTCATCAACAATGACTGGGAAGCGAGGCAGGCCTCGCCAAGGCTCGGCCTGGTACACCCACAAAGAGCAAAGGCAAAGGAGGAAGAACCTGGAGCGCGCTCTGTCGATGGTGACTTCCATTCTCCGGCAGAGAACACGTGCTGACCAATTGGCACTACACGCCATTATCGTTGAGCCTGGGACAGAGCGTAGCATTCATACTATGGCAATTGAGCCTGGAAGCAGTCTGGAGGGAGGCACTGTGGACGAGTTTCCAACCTGCTATGTTGACGAAACGTCGTACCTGGAGGACTTAGTGACCACCCTGGAACCCCAAGCCATGGCGTCGGATTTACAGGCTGGTAGCGGTCCTAAAGACGAGCCGGCAGACGAATTCCCTGTTTGTATCGTTGAAGAGATACCGTGGACGGGTGACTACAACCCCACCAGCCATGCTGAGAAGGCAACGAACGAGGACAAGGCTCGGGACAATGCTTACGCAGAAAGGAATGTGGACGAGACCAGAGCAGGGATGAAGGCGAATGCAGCCGGAGCAGGACTGAATGTGATCGAGGCTAGAGAAGGGATGAACGTGGAAGTGGGGAACGAAACCTTCGACGACGTAGGTAATCATGACTTGCATGGTCCTCTCCTCCGTGCAGAGCATCTGGCTCTGGTGTTCGAACTCCGAGGCCACATGGCAAACCAGGAGCACAGAGCCCTCCTCATGGGACAACGTCTGGACTTGCTCCTTGATGCGTACTCCAATGCTCCAACAAAGAGGAAATGTCCATTCTGTGCGTAGCCGTTTGCCATCCCAACCAGGTCCACGTGACAGACAAGCAAGGGCGACGGGTCATCGGGTATCTAAGTTCTCCTATGCTAGTTTGTTTTATGTTTAATCATGTTGTTTCTATATGTAAACTTGAACTATGGCCATCTGTCCTGGTTTCCTTCAGGCAGGACAGAGGGCAAAACAATTTTTAGCTTACCCTCCCAGACTCATCTCACTCCAAACTATGCTGGTTTCCGGTAAAACGACAACATTTTTGGTGGCTCGGGACGACTATATCTCTGTGTATTTTGTCAATGTTTCTCTGATAACTTAATATAGCAGGTACTATCTTTTTTACTTTAAAAAAAAAAATATATATATATATATATATATATATAACTACCCACCTAAATAAGTAGTGGAAAATAAAACCCATTACAATAATGGAAAGAGCTCATTAAATGAGTCTCTATTATTATAATAATAAATCTAACTACCAGCTAACTAAGTAGTGGAAAATAAAACCCAATACAATAATGGATAGGTGGGACTCTCTTTGACCCATATGGGCAACCTGTTAGCCCAATTAATTAATGAGGAGGTGGGCATCTCCTTGAACCACATGGACAATCTATTATTTTTATAGCTTTATGAATTTTGCATCCGAATTTAGACCATATACCCCATAAAATTTGGATCATTTTGAGAGAGCATTTAAGAAATGGATTTATAGGCATGCAACTTTAATCAAAAGACTATCACCCACAGTTCCAAAATTTTATTTCAAATAAACCTAGACTAGGATCTATATTAGTGAAACATCATATACAATTCTTATCAAAATTTTCAATAAAGTATAGTCATATTTATACACTAAGAGAGTTCAGTTAGTTTTCCTAAAGGAGTTCATTTAGTCTTTCCATGAAGAGATGTTGATCACAGAGCTTTGTTATCGCACAATTTGTACTTTCCAAAAGCCCAAGGCAAGTGGATAGAGAATTGGTGTAACTGGGAATGACCTATCACTGTCACCTTAATAGGAAATCCCTTTCTATTTAGGAGTATGTTGCAGTACCCCAAGGGAGACGTCCCCAGTGACCTGGAGTTTTGAGAAGGCTAAGGCAAATAACACAAGGAAATCTTTCCCCTCTCACAGGTCACTCAAGTTAAAAGGTTCTTTAAGTCTTATTGAAGATGAAGCAAATAAATAATATTGTGTACCTGCACAGAACAATACAACATGGCAAAAGGGGGCACTTTCAAAGTACCAAATTGATATTAATGCTCCATAAGACAATGAACTCTTAAGAAATGTACTAGCTGATGTAAAGTTGCAGAAATGTAACAATTTAAAATAGCAATGAGTATTTTGTAACAACCACAAGATTTATGCTCTAAAATGCTTGAATAAAGACTTGAAATAATAGCTTTAACTGGGCAATTTGATAATAAATAGTCACAAGCAGTTTTAGCAACATCTAGCTAGCATAACATGTTACTTTTAGGGTTAATTTGTTGTTGTTAGATGGTTGTAGCAATCTTTTGCAACAACAACAAGTAGGTTAATGATTTAGGCTAATCTAAGGTTAGTAGAAGTTAGTGTGTGTTCAAGAAAAGAGGTTCTGAAAATTGTTTGATCAATTAACACTTGTAAATGGTAGACTAGTGCCTTTCTAGGGTAATAGAGAAAAGATGGCAGCAGTAAATCTTAGAGGAAAATAACAATGATAATGTTTAGTCAAAGGGGATGGAGAGGATGAGAGAGGTGTTGGTAGCCCAAGGCCTCAAAAATCCAACTCCTAGAGATAATTGCTAGAAAGTAACAAAAGTTAGGCCCTGGCGATTTCTCTTTTCCTTAGACAAATTGAAATAAAATATGCAATGGGCAAGGAAGTATGGTTACCAAAGTGATACAATGGTAGGGCTCGAGCATATACTTCTATATAGGTTCCTTTCAATAAATTTTAGCAGGTGGAAGACTATAGAGAAAAAGATAGTAACATATGTCTTTCTCCTAGGATTTCAAGCAAGCAATTTCATAATCTTAGACATGAAAAAAGTAAATTAACCATAAGCATTCATTCACAATAAACAAATGTATATTTTCCACTTACTTATCCAAGAATAATCAAGCATAAACACTAGTTGAAGATCCTCCACATAAAAATTTTCCAAAATACACCAAGAATTGCCTCCTCCAAGAAGTTGGCACCACTAGATTTCAGCCAATAACCCTTAAAGAGGGCCGAATTTCAGACCACCACTTGTGTGATGAGTGAATGATGATAAAATGGGAGTTTTATCTCTCTATTTATACAATAATTATGACCTTTAATTAATTTTAGGTTATCAAAAGGCCGACATGGCCAAATTACATGAAAAATCCAGTTTTTACACAAATTCCAATAATTAAACCCTAAAATCATCTTTAGAGGTGACGCCATGCCCTTCTAGGATGACATTGAGCCTCCTGGGTGAAACATTGGGCCTCATCTGCAAAACGTTAGGCTTTCCAAGACCCTAGATGATGCCACACGTGCCAATTAGCACACAACTGCCTCCATAATGCCAATCCTGACGATGGGTGACATCTAAGGTCACAATGGTGACGTCATGGGCCTCCCAAGGCCAATGATCATGTGGAAGAGAAAGACCCCTCCTGGGTCTAGGTCTGCCAAAGTGTCTCCGGTGAAACTTCCTTCCTTTTTCCTGGTGCAAGTCTTTGACATCTCTCTGTCCCTGGTTGGGGTCACAACATCCATCTGTGGGCTTTCAGGCCCATGCAGGTCCATGCTAATCATCTCCCCATATGTACCTGACCATCGGTCATGGTCCTTCATCAACAACAAATATTCTCTCAATTGACTCATAAGTCACAAGGATCATAGCAATGTCAATCACATCCAATAATCAAATTACCCAAACATGTGCATCAAACCCCCCTTTACCCAGGCAAATGCTCAAAGACGTTATGCAGTTTAACAAGTCAGGTTTGGAGAGGGTATCAAGATGTCTTATTGGGCTAATCCTCCTCAAGTTTATGGTTTTTCCCCGGTGAGAACCAATCTAGGTCATGTAAGTGTGTGAAATGGTGTAGGGGAAGTGTTTGGGCAGAGGTTGCAGTGATAACTGGAAAATGTAGGTCTTGCTTGTGGGTGCCCTTATAGAGGGAGAGTTGCACCTTATCATGGATGTCATTGTTTCCTAGCCCGTTCAATGCCTTTTATTCTTAGTCTTATTGCCTTTTTCTTTTCAAGGGAAAAGATAGGGGACATTGTCCTGGCGTGGTGACCAGAGGTGACAATGTTACCCACAAGCATTTCACGGAAATGAGAAGGTTAGCTCATGATGAGACCCCCTTTCTCTTGGCCATGCCACCAAGAGCCACTACCCTGGTTTGGTGACCAGATAGATCATAGTGTCGTACCGCTACATGCTCATGGACCTAATAGGCTGGCTCATGATGAGACCTCCCATCCACCAACTAGACCTTGAGTTTTATTTTATCTTATGGGTCCCCTTTTCTTACTAAGAAGACTTTTATTACTTTCTCGGGAATCCTTGGGTGAAGCATATCAAAGGTTTTATATTGGCTTTTAACTCTTGCCAACTAATTTTACCCTCTAGGCCTTTAGCCCCTTCTTCCCACGAGGCAAGGTACAACCCTTCCTAGTGTGGAAAACCCAATGCCCGAACCAAGGTAAGGGAAGATGAGAGGGATAATGATGAAAATTGGTAAGTATGGAAGGAATGGACGATGACCTTTCATAGACCCATCCAGTGGCAACTCATCCTAAAGAGAACCAGTTTACTAGGGCATTTTGTCACCCCCCAGGTATGAACAAGTTAAAGAGCATAATTTCCAAGCAAACGTTATGAAATGAAGGAGAGTTTAGTGCAACATATTCAAATGCTTCAAAAATTAGAGTGAAACATACCATGATACCCAAACTCATTACCTCATGGAGCGAGACCCACTGCTACTTCAGGACCAGGCTGGTGGGATGGATGTTGTTGTTTCTAATAAACAGGTTGCACTGAAGAAAAGATGGACCCTCCAAGGCCATGCTCAGGTCGTCTGGCTCTCGACAGTCCATGTCTAGGACCTGTGGGCCTCGAGACATGATCTCCTTAGTTATCCCTAGGATAGGGGATAACAAGCTCAATAGTTAGCAAAGGAAACTTATAACCAAGGAACATGAACATATTCAAAGGAGTTCATAGAGGTGTTGTTAGTGATCTTCAAGATCCCATTTTATGGTGCCACTCCTAATCTGGATTTATAAATGGAACGAAATGGAATACATATGTACAACAAATAAATACACAGAGATACAATAAAACTTGACTTATATCAATAAATAGAATATGTTGAAACTGTAAAAATGCATACTGAAACAAACTTGCTCAAATGGTGGTAGTTGATCTCTGAGAAGATATGTGATGGTTACGATCATTCAAAAGAAGATGGTTACAATGAGGCTCCAAAGGCCTTTTTAACATAAAGCATAAATGAGAAAACCCTAAACGTCCAAAAACCTAACCCTGGGAGATGAAGCGCCAAAATTCATGTGATCTTTGTTTTAGGCGCACGATAGCTCGTTGGAAAGAACTATCTGAGCACTACACATGTTGTTGTCACAATTTTGCTAAATCCTATAGTGTGACTGTGTCGCGCCCCAAAAATGTTGTTTAGGGCCTAAAAACGACCTCAGAAGTTTAGGACCCGAAAAACTAAGAAAAACTACCAAAATGAAAATTGTTCTTTGAGCTAGTGGAATAGGTGGATGGCCATCGATATCCACCTAGATCAGTCCTCCCCCCTTAGGAAGCAATGATCTCCATTGCGTTGAGTGCCCCCATCATATGGGGAAACTTATGTTGAACTTGGCCCCAGGTGAGCCACTTGCCTTGATGCAAGAGCTACCCTGCTTTGCCAACCCGATAAAGTTGGAACCTTTGTTGTCGAGTACCCTTAATCTGAGTGTCCTAAATATGATCAATGGTTTCATGTTCCATGCAGTTAAGATTGAGCTATGTCGGTATCAACTACTTTACGATCTCTTATGTGTCCAATAATGGTGGGAAGTATGGATGAAGGAGGTCCACATTGAACGCGGGGTGCAAGCCAAGGAAGGGGGGGATACTTGGCTCAAAATCATTGTCACCCATAACCTTGGTGATGGTGTAAGATCCATAACAAAGTGGACAAAGCTTTCAATGGGCTTGTGTATCAACTGCAGAGGCTTGTGATTAGTGTGGATGACCGTCAACTTCCCGAGAATGTAGTGCTTCCATTATCAGTGGGCTTGTACGATGGAATACATTTCTCTATCATAGGTGGGGTACTTACGGATGATATATGATAGTGTCTCACTATGATATGCCATTAGATGGTCGTGTTGAGTGAGAACTGCGCCCACGACATAGTCTAAAGCATTGGTCTCAGATGCAAATCAGGTAAGGAGAGTATTGGAGTTGAGCACAAGTGATGTTTCAAATCATCGAACGCTTGCTATTGTGACTTCCCCCACATGAACTTTGCCTTGACACCACCCTTGGTCACTTAGATGATGGCCCATGCAATATGGGAGAATCCCAACACCAACCTGCGATAGAAGTTGGCAAGTCCTAAGAAACTCCGAAGTTTGGTTAGTGTGGTTAGGGCTCGCCACTCACGAATGATTTGGATCTTGGCTTGATCCACATGCACACCATGCTCATCAACAATGTAGCCTAGGTATTGGACCATGTTCATCTCGAAGGATCATTTTTTCAAGTTAGCATATAGCTTGTGTTGTTGCAAAGTGTGAACGACCTGCTAAATATGATGCAAGTGTTCTGCCCAATTCTTGGCATGACTGTCCATTCGAAAAGGCCTTCTTTGAACTTGAAATTAGTCTTTCATACATCAGTTTATTCTATTAGGACCTAGTGGTAGCCAGACTTTAGGTCAATCTTGCTATAAAACTTGGCTACCTTGAGTTGGTTAAGAAGGTCGTTAATTCGGGGAATTGGGTACCGGTTCCTGACAGTGATTTTTTTAGGGACTTGTAATCAATGCARAGTTGCCAAGTCTCATCTTTCTTTTGTATAAGTATAATTGGGCTCSCGCAAGGTCATCATAGCTTCCAACAGGGTAGCATTGTTCCTTAATAACATCCTTGAAGGAATCCCAAGTGGGGRCGACCACAAATATTGCAGATTCCTCARTGGCCCTTTGCTCACAGTAAGTTTCCCACCAATCCTTGACATGGGGGACAACCTTAAGGAGCGCAAAGGTAATATTTTCTGTATCAAAAAAATTATGGATTGAAAAATACCCTTTTAGTAGACTAAACCATTTATCTACAACATCCACATCTATCTGGCCTTCAAATAAGTGGATATTGAAATTGTGTACCTTGAAGGGGGAGACGTGCTCACTTGATGAAGATATGTCACCTGTTGGCAAATGTCGAAGGATCTGTGATAAGTTATCCATCATCTCATTCCTTTATCGCGTGAGGGCTTGCTCGAGTAACAATTTAAAAGGATCTCCTACTCCATCGTCTTTCTTTTCTTCTGCCATGGGAGGTCATCGTGATCAACGGGGACGGTCTTGCAAGGGCTCAACCACTTCCAGTCCCAACTCCTTAGACCATAGCCTCATTGGGGACATGCACAAAGAAACAAATAAAGAGAAAACCGATATGATACCACTGATCCAGATTTATAAATGGAACAAAATGGAATACATATGTATAGCAAATAAAGACACGGAGATACAATAAAACTTGAATTCTATTAATAAAGAGAATATATTGAAACTGTAAAAATGCGGACTGAAACAAACTTTCTCGAATGGTGGCAGCTTCTCTGAGAAGAGATGTGATGGCTACGCTCATTTGCAAGAAGATGGTTACAATGAGGCTCCAAAGGCCTTTTTAACAGAAATCATAAATGAGAAAACCCTAAACATCCAAAAACCTAATCCTAGGAGATGAAGCATGAAAAGTCATGTGGGCCCCGATGGGGTAAGTTGGTACATCAACTTCCCGAGGTTCAACTTTTGCATACGATCTTTGTTTTAGGCGCACAATAGCTTGTTGGAAATAACTATCCTAGGACTACACATGTTTCCGTCACACTCTTGCTAAAGCTTATTGTGCGACTGTGTCATGCCCCAAAAACGTTGTTTAAGGCCTTAAAATGGCCCCAGAAGTTTAGGACTTGAAAAACTAGGAACAAACTACCAAAATGAAAATTGTTCTTTGAGCCAGTGGAATAATTGGGTGGCACCAATATCCACTTGGATAAACTCCATCCTTATATAGCCTTTCTACTTCATTGTTCATATCCATGTAAACATGCGTGAAAAAGATGTGAGAGGAGGTTAATTTTAGTAGCAAAATGTCAAAAAAAGAGGCCGCAGAGTGAAGTTGCACAAATTGAGTTCCCCTTTTATCCTTTGAATCACAAGTTGAGAGTCTCGATAAATTTGAATTTGAGAAATGCCTTGTTCCTGAGCTAGCGTTAAGACCGGTTTTAAAGCCATGAGTTCATAGAAGTTATTTGTGTTGTTTCCCAATCTATCCTTAAAAGAGATGTTGTGAGTGGGGGACAGATGTAGAATCCCCCCCGCCCCACCTTTTAGGGGGGGATCCTTGGGAGGATCCATTTAAAAAATCCCAAGGCAAGTATTTATTTATGACTTCTTTAGGGAAGTGTATTGAGATACATCCTTCCTTAAATTGAGGAAATGCAAAGAGGATGTTCAGACCTTGGATAACACATTTCAAAGGCATGGTTTTCTTATCCTCAAAGAACTTAGTATTTTGAGCTAGCCAAATTCCCCATGGTAAGTGTTATCACCGAAAATTTTCTCACCACAGACACATACAATGGATGAAGAAACAGTCAGCACAAGCACAACATACTACCAATAATCATGGAAGGATCACACTCAGTTTGGCAAGATAATCACAAAACTATACAAAAGTGGTTCTGAAGTTCCGCATGTATTCGACACAATCAACGCACACACATCCACGCGGGCTAACACGACGTACAATGCGCACAATGCGCAGTCCGTGTGACTGACAGTCGGAAGACCCGCGCAGATGCAGAAATAGCGCATTGATGATTTTGGTCGGGCTTCAACCACTTATGGGGTGGAGTGGATCTCACCCATACCCAAAATCGCCCCAAAATTCCGCCTAGGGATCACTGAAAGGGATGGGAGGTACCTTCAAAGACCTCCCATTCACATTTGAAACTAGTTTGGAAAAATATTGACATCCTCCTATAAATAAAAGGCCATTGTATGCAAAAATGAAGAAGTAATTTGAGTATTGTTATGTTGTTCAATTTGTCTTTGAGAAACCAACTTTCTCCTATAACTCTTTGAGCATTGATAGCAAGTGTTGCACCTCTCTCCTCTTGAGAAGTTCAACAATCAATTCTTCACCATTGTATTTTTCATTTTCAACCATTGTTAGAAGAGAAAAAACTTTGTATTTGGGGACCCAAGAGCCTTCCCAAGGAGGAAGAGGGGACTCATAAGTTCCCACATTTCTCCTAGGTGCTATCAATTCAAAGATCAAGCTCATTTGGTAGTTATTCCTTGTGTCTCTCTTTGTCATCAATTTTAGTTGTTACATGCTTAGCTTAGTTTTATTTCTTCGTTATTTCTTTCTTGTTTTTTATTCAGTTGAGCCACTAATCAACTAACAAATTGTTGTGTTGTCTTGCTAGCCTAACTAGATAGTTAAGGGACCTCTTTTTGCTCACCTAATTGGTAAAAAGAACCCAATAGGTTGGTGAACATACTGGGGAGTTGGATCAAAATCCTCCCCAATTAGGTTATTAAAGCTTTCTTTCTCACTCATTTGTGTTTTCAGGGATTAAAACCATCCTATTCCCACCTTCAGAGAGTAGGATTTCATCCCACATTGAGTGAAATTGTTCAAAATTTTTGTCCCGCCAACTTCTATGCGTGCACGTGTGTTCAGGGCAAACAAACGCATGGTCCATGCACATCCGTGCTCTATCATAATTCTCCAAACGCACACTTTGTGTTGTGTGTGCAACTGTCTCTAGTTTAGTTGCACACTGGTATTATTTTTGCTTTGTAAGTCTTGAGCAGTTCACTTCCACCAAGTAGTTTAGATTTGATTTATGCACAGTATTAAAAGCCATTGATAGCAGGCTTGGAGGTCCACTCTTGCATACATAGCTTAAAACCACACTTAGACATTTAGGGGTGATAAAAAGAACCTTTGCATGTTTTACTTCCTTACTTGCCACATGGATGGCCTAAATCTTAGCATGTGAATTTCAATATCTGTTTTTCTTTTACAAAGTCATCACACTAATGTGGGACTAAAAACTTATTTAAGTAATCCTAGAGTATACTATTTCCTTGCACCCTAGTGTGATCTTGTAAATCAGAAAAGAGATTGCCTAACCAATTCTTCATCTCCCTTAAAGAAAATCAATCAATCTCTAGGAGAGGCCAATACCTCTTAGCTTGTTTTGAAACTTAAATCTAAGATTTGTAAGGGCCCACTTGCATGAAATCCTAGGATAGTTTCAAATTCTGAGAGTAAATCACCTAGGAAGTCTAAAAGATTGTAAGGGCCCACACATGCCCATATGTTCACAGTATAGTGATAGTTTTCAAGCTTTCTTAGATTAAAAAACATCCTAGGGAGATAAAAGAGTCCAAGCAAGGATTGGCATACCACCATGTTAGCTTAGGATTCTTTCGTTTGCAAGGGTCATTTGAAAAAATTTAGTAGGTTATCTAAACAAGACAAGTAAAGGACCACATGATGTCCGCCATGTTAAAATCTTGAATTTGACTTATTAAAAAAAATCACCATCACCACTCCTTGCACATACTCTCACTCACTCAAAAAACTTTTGTTAGATACTTGAAACTCGTTTTTGGGCTTCACTTGTTTAGTAAAGAGTCTTTTGGCACACCATCATAAAAACGAAGTTGGTCCATGACCCCAACTTCACAACCTACTCTCACATTCTAAAAGTAACCATAAACAACACACATCTAACCTCCATAGGAGGAACACAAAACAAAAGTGTTGTTTAGGTTAAGATCTTGGGGATAGGTATCCAAAAAACTCCCCATTATCATTTTTCTCATCTGAAACTTAGAAGTTATGAATTAAGGTGCCAAAATCCTCCCACTCAAGCATTCTTATACCATAAGGCAAGGAGACACCCGTGAAGGGTCGAAGGGTGAGGTCAATTTTTTTTATGCGTGCCTCCTTGGGCACCCAACCCTTGGAAATCATCCAACCTGTGACCGATTTCTTAGGCTGAAAATCTAAATGTCGTGCTTTATGGAGGTAGATTAGTAGCCCAATCTAGGATTTATCTACCCAAGGTGGAAGTTTTGGGTTGCAATCGCACCTCAGTCAGATTTTGACGGACTGTT
>JASDQU010817546.1:11017-28563 GCA_032191745.1 Picea mariana
TTTAATTTCTGCATTGAAAATGATGTTCATTATCCTCATGTTTCAGTTCTGAAATTTATTTTCAGTTCAGAAATTTATTTTCTGTTAAGTTTTTTAGATGCTGAAACACCGCTGAGCAGATGCTGAAACACCAGGCTGTAGCATATGCTGATGCTGAAACACCGCAGAGCAGATGATGAAACACCAGGCTGTAGCATATGCTGATGCTGAAACACCGCGGAGCAGATGCTGAAACACTAGGCTGTAGCATATGTTGAAACAGTGCTGAAACTAAATTTAGCATTTAAATTTGACTGAAAAATCAGCGAGACTGAAACTGGGTGGGATTTTGAAAAATTAACAAATATTGTATCAAAGAGTTTGATGACTATTGTTCATACCGTGGGATTCGTAGAGAGAAAATAGTTCTAGGAACACCACAATAAAATGGTGTGTCAAAAAGGATGAACATGACAATCATGGAGCGTGCAAGGAGTATGAGATTGCATGTTGGGTTTCCCTTATAGTTCTGGGCAGATGTTATAGATAATGTTGTTTACTTAATAAAAAAAGGACCTTCAATTTATTTGGATGGTGGAATTCCAGAGGAGGAATGGACAGGTAAAAAGTTAAACTATTCATTTTTGAAGACTTTCGATTGTGAAGCATTTGTCCATATTGATAAATAAAATAGAATAAAGTTTGAGGGAAAATCCAAGAAGAGTACCTTTATTGGATACGATGTTAATGATTTTGGTTATCTCTTATGGAATTATGAAAATCACAAAATAATTAGGAGTAGAGATGTCATATTCAATGAGAAGGTCATGTACAAAGATTAGTTGCAGGGAAACAAACAGGAAAAATAAAAACTAGAATACACAATGCTTGATGAGATCACTGAAAAAGAAATTCCAAAGGTACCATAAAATCAAAATGTACAACAACAGGAGCAACAGGTACCTCAAACTCCTGCAAGTGTTGTTAGAAGATCTACCAGGTTAAGTAGACTCCCTGAAAGATACTCTCCTTCATTGTACTATTTATTTTTGACTGATTATGGTGAACCAAAAATTTGTGAAGAGGCAATGCATGTAAACACTAAAAAAAAGTAGGAGCAAGGCATGAAAGAGGAAATGGACTCCTTGGTAAATAACCTTACTTGGGGATTGGTTCATTTTCCTGTAGGAAAACGAGCATTGCATAATAAATGGGTTTACAGGTTGAAGGAAGAAGATGGAAGAAAAAAGCGGTACAAGGATAAACTTGTTGTAAAGGGGTTTGCAAAAAAGAAAGGTATATATTTTGATGAAATATTTTCTCTTATTGCTAAGATTACTTCAATTAGGACTATCTTAAGTCTTGTGGAAGTAGAAGATTTACATCTTAAACAATTAGATGTAAAAATATTTTTTCTCCATGGGGGATTGGAGGAATAGATTTATATGCAGCAGCCATAGGGGTATGAGGTCAAAGGAAAGGAGAATTTGGTATGCAGGTTGAAGAAGATCTTGTATTGCCTAAAGAAAGCTCCAAAGTACTGGTATTTGAAGTTTTACAGGTTTATGATAGAACAAGACTATATTAGATGTCATTCTGATCATTGTGTTTATTTTAAAAGATTAGAAAATGGAAGCTATATTATCTTGTTATTGTACGTAGATGACATGCTTGTTGTAGGGTCTGATATGCAGAACATAAATGTGCTTAAGAAGAAATTGGCTAATTCATTTTCAATGAAGGATTTGGGTGCTACAAAGAAAATCCTTGGTATGTGAATAACAAGAGACAAGAAAAATTGCGAATTGACATTGTCTCAGGGTGAGTACACAGAGATGGTGTTGGAGAGGTTTAGAATGTAGAATGAAAAACCAGTTAGTACACCTTTGGCTATCCATTTCAAATTAACTAAGTAAATGTGTCCCAAGACATAGGAGGAGATATAATACATGTCTAGGGTCCCGTATTCATCAGCATTTGGCAGCTTGATGTAAGTGATGGTTTGCACAAGACCAGATATTGCACATGCAGTGGGAATTGTGAGCAGGTATATGAACAATCCAGGTAAAGAAAATTGGGAGACAGTAAAGTGGATTCTCAGGTATTTGAGAGGTACTTCTACTCATGCATTATGTTTTGGAGGTTCAGACATTGTTCTACATGGATATGTTGATTCAAATATGGAAGGTGATAAAGATAGCAGGAGGAGAACCACAGGGTATGATTTTACTGTAGGTGGAACAACAGTATGTTGGATTTCAAAAATATAAAATGTTGTTGCACTTTCAACAACAAAAGCAGAGTTTGTTTCTACTACAGAGGCTAGTAAAGAAATAATTTGGTTACAGAGGTTTATGGAGGAATGGGGAAAGAAGTAGGAGAATAGCAAGTTGTACTGTGACAATGAGAGTGTCATTCATCTTGCAAAGAAATCATCATTCCATTCAAATACTAAGAATATACAACTCAGGTACCATTTCATATGATCCATCTTGGAATATGGAAATTTGAAGTTGGAAAAAATACATACTAGCTAGAATCTTGCAAACATGTTAACAAATAGAGTAACCAGCGAGAAACTAAGTTCCTTCTTAGTTTCATTTGGCCTTCAAGAATGAATGTGAAGATGAGAAATTTTCCAGGTCCAAGGTGGATCATAGTCTAGCAGATACAGCAATAGTGGATTTGTTGTGATCAGTCTCCAAGTGGGAGATTGTTGGTTGTGGAGCCTGATTATCTTCTTGATTCATAGGTCTTTGTTTTCATCCGTGTGTATACACCATGAAGAATTTACACCCCAGAATACTATACACCCCTCCACATAGGGGGGGATTCCCCCCTTTGGGGGTTCAGGGGAAAAGTCCCCGAAGGAAAAATTGCCTTGTAAATGTATATTGTAATTTCATAGTCAATCTAGACCATTCATTATAAGGTCGTAGATCTGACGATAGAAGTTATGTTAGGGTTTTTTTCCCTATAAGAAAACCCTCTTTTATGAGGGAATTTTATTGTGGTTGTGTATTATGGTGAATATTGTATTCTGAGAGAGGAGACTATGAGAGAAAGAAGAGGAATTTACAATGGGTGTGTTGTAGGTTGTATCCCTTCATTTGTTGGATAATAATAAAGGAAGGACTTGGCAATTTCTCTGGTGGATGTAGCCTACACTGGATGAACCATGTATATATGTGTCTCTATTGTATTGTGTATCTTTTGTGTTTTATTTCCACATTTGTCTTATTTTCTTGCTTTGCGACCCTGTTTTTCTAACACAAGATAAATCTCTCCAAAGCTTTTGATAAGCTCAGTTGGAAATATATGAGATCCTTTCTCCTGGATTTTGGTTTTAGTGATGACTGGGTCAAGTGGGTTCTCAACCTCACTTCCTCTGTCTTTTTATCCATCTTGGTCAATGGGGTTCCTTCCAAAACGTTTTCTCTGCCCAGAGGTATCTGTCAAGGGGATCCTCTTTCCCCCTTCCTTTTTTTTATCAGGGTGGAAGTAATTAGCTGTTATATCAAGGATTCCATAGAGGATGGATCCCTCCAAGGTATCCCTTTGCACAACATCCAACCACCCATATCTCATATCCAATTTGTGGACAACACCATGATGATGGGGTCTCCCACTACCGGAGAGATCCTAAAATTCATGACATCATGAAAGAATTTAGCCAAGCCTTGGGTACTCCTATCAATATTGAAAAGTCTCAAATCATTTTATTCAATACCCCTCAAGCCATCCAAACCCATATTTCCTGAATCTTAGGCTTCTCACGCAGCTCCCTTCCATCCAAATATCTTGGCATCCCCCTCATAGAAAACACCCGTTGCAATGGCTCTTGGGAATCTCGTATCGTATCCTTTGGAAATCACTTTAGCTCATGGATTTTCACACTCTCAACTTAGTTGGACGACTGGTTTTACTCAAATTGGTGATTTAGTCAATTCCTAATTATCTTTTCTCGGCTTTAGCAACTCCAAAATCAGTGCTCAATAACATTCACAACATCTAGAGAAACTTATTCTGGTAAGGATCCAAACAAGGAAAATAATGGGCTCTGGTAAGGTGGGAAAACCTTTACAAACCCAAGCTCTCTAGAGGCTTAGGATTAAGGGACCCTTTCACTTTAAACAAGTTAATGGAGGGAAATATTTGGTGGTGATGGATAAAACATTCAAAAGATATACGGTCTAAATTATGGAGACAAAAATATACTCCTTGAATTGAGGAAGCTCAAATAATCAAATGGAATAAGTAGCATAGAGGTTCTCTCATATGGAATGCAGCATGGCTAAATCACTCCATTGTCCAGGAGCACACATTATGGGAAATCATAAATGGAAAGGATGCACTATTTGGCATGGACTCCTGGCAACAACTATCGCATATTTAGTAACAACAAAACTTGCAGGAGGTCTTTCAAATAATGTGGCATAACCAAGTCAACAAAGTTAAAAATAATTTTGGAAAGCATCCTCCTCTCTCCCGCCTTGGCGAGAATGGATTATTACTCATCAAGATCTCGGTCTTCCCCTAGAAATGGATATAAGGCCATGGTAGGATGAGGGGACCCTCAAGTGAATCCAAATTCGTCATTGACCATAAATTTTTTGTTGGGGTCACTCTTCTAGAGGAGTATTTTCAATAAAAAGAAGCCTATGCCCTCAAGGTTCACTTCCATATCCTACCCAAGGACACCATATACCACAACAATTGGCAGGATAATATATAGCCTAAGGTTATGACCTTTCTTTGGCTTATAGTGCACAATTGCATTCTCACCTGGGATAACCTAAAAAAATAGGGCTTCATAGGTCCATCGGTTCGCCCTCTTTGCCAACAACATGAGGAATCAATGGAGCACCTCTTGAACGAATGCCAATTCAATTGTACTCTTTGGAAACGAGTTTCTCTAGAAATGCGCACTTCTGACCATCAACAACATAGTATAATTGTCACAATTGATCAATGGAGACTCCTAGCCTTTAAAAATCCCATTCTAAATTGCATCTAGTAGTTGTTGCCTATTTTTTTTGGTATGGTAAATCTAGAAGGAACAAAACTGTAGAATATTTCTCTCTGATAAATTACTAGCACCTGAAATCTAGCTCATAATTTGTGGGAATGTGAACGAAATAGTCATAAATAAAAATGGTCAATGGAGGATAAAACTTGAGAGTCCAATGAAAAATCTATCCTTACTAATTGGGATCTAGGCCTAGATTCAGTTATCATCTCAGATCCTACTCATCCTCCCTCTTGGTCAAGCCCCACCTCATGGAAAAGGCCCCCTCCAAGATTTATCAAGCTCCATTTTGACGAGCCATCCAAAGGAAACCCTGATCATGTAGGCTTCGGTGTTGTCTTTTGGGATGAACATTGGAATATTTGCGACACTATTGTTGGTATCCCAGGATATAATTCAAACAAATTTGCAGAACTGTAGGCCCTGCTCAACAGGGATATGATATTAGGGGCTAAATTTCGTTCATGGGCTAATTTTCCATGGTTTTTCCCAAAAAAATATTTGCTATTCTAAAAATGATCCGCCCAAATTCTATAGGATAAAATCATTTTACCTTAAAAATCGCCAAAATTTTATACAAACTATATAAAATCTTTAGAAATTTGAACTTTTTTATAAAAATATCGCCAAACATTTATAGTTGGGATATGAAGGATTACTAAGATTCGCCAAGGTTTCTACATTTTAAAATAAATTTCCATCCTTAAAATCATCCCTGCTCCTCAAAGACATTTAATCTACCTTGATTCATGGCTTTCAGTGGGTTATAGTAGAGGGTGATTCTTAAATTATTATCACTTTTCTCTCCAAGCTATTGAATGGCTCCAATCCTGCAAAAAACTCTCTTAGCTAACGATTTCTTAGTAACACTGAATATTTGGAGTCTATGTTGTTACCCCACTTCGTTATCATCCCCTCACATATTAGGAGGAATGCCAACAATATTAGGGACAAATTAAATAATGTTGGAGTAGATTTCCATGAGCAGGACGTGTTATGTGTTGCAAATCAAAATCCTTCTCACCCCTTGCTTTTGGAATGCATCGAAATGGAAAGAATGGAGTCTAACCCCATGGATGGGGTGTTAAAATTCCTATAATTATGATGTGACTGGTGGCTCATGGCACTACCACTTGGTTCTCTTATCTCTTCCCGAGGTCGGTGGGTGACATCAAGGTAAACTTCTGGATTATGCTTTGTATCCAACGACCCTCCATGAAGAGTACAATGGTGATTGTATCACAAAAAAAGAGTACATGAAACTTAAGAGGCATTTACAATTAAGGGGTGTCAGTGGTTAATGAGAAGGACAAGAGTGATTGTTCCCTTTCTATATATATTCTCGCCAAGCCACCAAAGGGTATCATTCAAAGTGATGGTTGTATTTTTCTCTTTGTCTCCAGAGTAAATCCACCCAATTTTCTCTGCTCTTTTGGCTTCTTTTCTCTCATCAACATGCCTCGTGAGAGAGGGTGGGTACATAGAGGTAGTGGTTTATTTCTTTGGCTTGGAGGTAGAAACTAACATTCTTATACAACAGATAGTGATGAGGATGATGAGTCGAGTGATATAGGGAATCAGATGGAAGGAACAATCCAATACTTGAACCCAACAACATCATGCAGGAGCTTTAAAACAACAAGGATGAAGCATATATCTGGAGTTGCAAGGTGGAATGGGAGGATTTAGCTCTGAGTGTGAATTTTGAGGGTGTTAACACAACTTTGAAAGAAGGCTCTAATGAAGCCATTGTACATTTGACTTTAACCCCTCCTTTGGATACGTGTGTTGGTTCCTCGCCCACAGGCATAAATGAGGATTCTCTTTCGCCAAAAGCTAGTCCCCAACACTTCAGCATTGATGAAGAGAGAAACACTACCCAATTCTTAGAGGACCATATAAGTCTCATTTTTTATCTGAGATGTGACATGGCCGACTAACAATTCAGGAAGGAGGAGATGAAAAAGAAACTTGATCTGTTGTTGGACTATTGTTCTCCTCCCTCGAAGCGTCAACAAAGCTAGGAGTTTCGTCACCAGCAAGTTATCATCCCAAAATGATCATCTCTTAACTGATGCAATTCCCCCTTAGACAAGCAACCACCTTGATGTTCAAATGCTCGTCTTTCAAATAAAGGTTCCTTTTTTTCTTAGTAGTTTATGGTTTAAAAGTCTTTTTTATTACATTGTCAAACTTTTACAAATTCCCCCCCCCCCCTTAGGTCTGACTTATTATCAATATGGTCTTCATGTTTGGGATGATTCCTTTATTGGAATCCCAAGCAAGAGGATCTCTACAATGTACTTTGATTTTGGTTGATATAAGGTAACACACTCTAGCTTACAAAAAAATTTACATTTTCTTACTATGATAACCTCTGATTGTCACAAAATATGTTTTTGTTTAACACATGAATTGGAGATAAGGGTGAGTTTTTTTTTCCATTAATATGATATGCATATAAATACATTGGTTATTACCTTTGGATCCATATTCCAAAATGTCTCTTGGTACCCTGGTGACATTTTCTATAACTTGACTATTCACATTCCATCAAGTTTTTTTTTTTTTTTTTGTGAATAAAAAAGAGCCTTATATTAATATCAACCAAAAAATTGTATAAAGATAAGTGTCATCCACCTATACCACCAAAAAGGGAAACCAACATAGGTGGTCTACCAATGTTCAGGCCTTTCCATGTTCTCATGTGCTTTCACACCAAAATTACAATTGACATGAAAATCGCAGTGAAACTGCGTGAGCAAAAAGATTGATTGGCTATCGCCGCTTTCGGCTTAGGCAAGACATAAGTTGAGCTATCACGCAAGAGACTATGAAAATATAGTAGAAAAAATAAAACAAGATTGTTGTAGCACACTAGACCAGGGAGGCTACAACTAGTATTGAAAAACAAACTGAACTTGGTAACTTTAATCTATGGCTGGGTCAGGTTGACCATGGATGTTGTAAGCTAGGACCAATCATTGGCTTAATGTCGGGCACTTGGAATGTGTTGGTGCATCCAAGAGAACCTATAAAAGGATGTCCATCCTTTGGCTGATAATTCACTGAGAGTTCTCCTGGTCCACCTGCCTCTGTCTAATTTCGAAGAGTATGTTGAGGTGCTCCTCCACAAGATGATTGTCAAAGTGCTAAGCCTGGTCATCTGCTTCTTTGTCCTCTGCGATGTTGTCTTCTAGATTTGTGGCTAAGGGAGGGATATCCTCCTCTACTTGGCATCTTCCATCCCCATAATATGGATCACCTAGTTTAATAATGGGAGGAGCTAGGAGGTTGGTGGGAAGAGGTGTGGGCACAAAAGGTGGCACCTCCTCTTTGAATTTGCAAAGCGGATGGAGGGTCAATGGGTAATGGGCAGTGGAGGTGTTATATCCTAGGTCTGCATCCCCTACTTCTCCTCTTATTTGACCCTGCCTTCGTCATTTTTATTTTTTTGGTTGGTTCAGTAATTTTCCCATTACTAAGTATCTTGGTCCTTATTCGTTTTTGAGTCGTTGCGCATGTCTGTCTCAATTTATCAAAGGATAAATATATGTTGGATTGGGATCGAATTAAGTTTCATCATATTTTCCCATTGATTAAGCTCACCACAGGTCCACCAAGTCTTTTATCATATGCAAGAAACGCTCGTGGATAAACGCAACTGCTCAGAATGATCATATTTGGGCCAGGGTTGCCGAAATAAACAAGGGAAAGCTTCAACGGTGGACATCTATCAAGAGAATCAGATCGAGGGCTATCATCCAGTCGAGGGTGAAGAATCACACAGAATTTAACATCAAGAGTCATCAGAACTCCCGAACTACCAAAGACCTGAAGAGAATCTGGGTCGTTCATCTACCATGACATGCGGCAACAAATCATCTACTTTGGCGATTTTCACTTCGGGAGTTTTCCAAGCACAAACATTCGAAACTCCCGAAGATACCAAGACTCGAAGTCCCGAAATGAATCAGGACCGTACATCAATGGAGACACATGGAAGCATATCATTCACTCTGGGATTTTTCCTTTGGGAGACCTTCACACTTCACACTTCACATTTGAAACTCCCAAAGCCAACATCTCCAAAGTGAATCTGGACCATTTCTTGGCCACGACATGCGACAATAGATCATTCACTTCGAGGATTTTCCTCCAGGCAATTTTTAGGTTTCATGTTCAAAATTCCCAGAGAACCAAAGACCCGAAGTCCCAAAGTAAATCTAGACCATCCATCAGACAGGACACGTGACGACAGATCAGTTACTTCGACGATTCTCCTCTAAGAGGTTTGAAGCACTAACCGTTGAAACTCCCAAAGCCCGAAGTGTCAAAGCACGTGAAAACCAATAGTTGAGACACATGGCACACTCATGAAGTAGGACAACTGGCATTCATCTCAGGAAATTTGGTTGTGTCATTTGCCCATTTCCACGTGACACATGTCACCTTTCTTTCTAAGACACCTCAACATCCATGACATCATATGAAATCAGGTCGCTACATCACTTCGATGATTTTCCTTAGGAAGATTTTCATGCTTCACATTTGAAATCCCAAAACCCGAACTTCCAAAGTGAATCTAAGTTGTTCATCCATAATGACAAGTGGCGACCGATCATTCACTTTCAAAACTCCTGAAGCCAAAAATTCTGAAGTGAATATGGACCATTGATCCCAGGTCAACACAGTCGTTGATTCTTATAGCAGGTAAATATCACCCAGATCTTAGATCATAATCAGATCGATGACTATAGTTCATTGCAGGGATGCAAATTTCCCGGACGTTAATTTTCCAGAGAGGTCCCACAATTTAAACCACGGTTTCATTGGAAGGGTATGTGGTAGCTTCTGGTGAATTATGAGCCCAAAGGCGGTCTGAATCAAACCCACTCTCAACAGCTTTCGCAATATCGTGCTTGTATGACACCGGGTCACATACACATCGCCTCCACTTATCTCACTCATTACTCTCACTCCTCTCACCACCCAACACTTGTCCTCCACTCACGCCACCTGTATCCTTCATTTTGTGCCTCCATCTCTATGCTCCAGACGCCTCCATCGTATTCACACCTCCTCTCACCTTGTGGCATATTTCTTCACACGTCATCTACCCCCGTGTCCTCTCATCCCGTATTCCTATTGGACGCTCACCTCCTCGACTTCTTGTTCATGACCAGTCATCACTGTAAAAGCGAGGGGAAGAGTTGAGTACAATCGACTCAGACTACACTTATCTTTTGAAAGATCAGACACAGATAGAGAGTCAGTCTTTGTCACAGGTCGACGTAGGTTAGTCCCAGACGCACTTCAACAAGCTTTGCTCACATAGCTGGCTATCTCCAGTAGTCTCCAACAGCTCACAGACATGCCATTGCTTGACAACAGAGCTCTGCTCTGTCACTCCGAGGCCCATTTTTGTCCATTCAGTTCTTTCATCATGCATCAGTTCTTTCTTAGAGACAATAGTAGTTTTATTTTGATTAAGTCCAACATTTTCCTAGATTAGATGAAAGAGTGGCCTTTTGTGTGAGATAAGAACCATTCTTGTGGATTGAATTCAACATTTTGTGCAGTTAATAATTTGTTTACGAACAATTCCCTAAATTTAGGTATCAGTCCCCTAAGGACAAGAGCCTCTACAACTCTTTTAAATAGTTAATTTTTGAATATTGTAAACATCAGATTTTTTGAGGAAAGAATAGCAATACAACACACTGGTTGGGCTCGTTTTATGCATGGATTAAAGCTCTCTACCTGGTGAACATATTCTTGATGAAAGTGTTTTGTTCAACTTCTTATGTGTTTTATTTCTTATCTTGAACACAATTTTTGATTTGCGCAATGTGCTTTCATTTCCTTTCAGCTATTGTGTGACTTGTTTTTACTGATACGCAACCTGTCAAACAGCTAATTCTTTGGTGAAAATTCGTCTTTGAAACCTGTGGGAGTTATTTTGTTTTGATACATGTTTGGTGTCTTGAAATATTATTTTGAGTATTGAACTTCTTACAACAGATTATTCATTGAGTAGTTTGTTGTTTCTCTTTGTTTCTATTGTTTCACTGGTTTGTCTTTAGTGTGCCATCATCCAAGGAGGGCCCTCATCCATATCATTCTGCCAACCCAACCTTGCCTTTGTCTTGATAGAATAACCCTCTGACCAAATTTAAAGAAACAATCATTCTAAACTGATAGGTGGCCTAGCTTTTCCCTTTAGTAGTCAAGCGCATACCTTAGGACCAACATCTTCTGGCACCATTGCTAGGGAACGGAGTAACAAAATATATTTCCTTGGGAGAATGACAACAATCAGATCTAATCTTTGATGGTGAACAAAGACCAGACACATTCAGACTGCATATCATTCACCTGGTGACTCATTGGTTAAAGAATCCAGTGGCGACTCCATGGTTTTAAGAAGTCATAGTTTCATATGGAAGCCATCTTAGCTCGAAGGTTTTCTCCTTTAAATTTATCCGTTATTCCTGGTTTTCCAAATTTTGTTCCTACTATAGATGAGTGGGGTGATTTTTTTCCTAGATTTAGAGAACATAGAGATGACAACCCTGCTGAGCATTTGCTTGAGTTTCATGAACTCATGCATCAGTGGAGAATACATCATGAAGATGTACTAATGGATATGTTCATGTACTCATTAGAGGGAGATGCTCATGAGTGGTATCAATCCTTGCCCCCTGCTAGCATCTCTTCCCTTGAACAGTTCCATGTTGCATTCTGTAAGCATTGTAAAAGGTTTTTTCCAGTTGATTTACTTTTTGAGAATTGTTGTGAAGAATTTGAATCTAATATTCGACAGTCACTTATTAGTTCTTCTAGTAGTGAAAGTAAAGGGAACTTTTCCATTGAGGAAGTGGAGGAAGATTCGGTTACATATGATTCTTCTTCTAATCCTTTTATTCAAAAGGATGATGTTGGGAATTGTATTAATGATGAAATTGATGATAACAAGGATTTGGATACATCTTGCATTATTCTAGGTGACTCAGATAGTCGTTGTTATGATATATCTGTTGTTCTAGGTTCTCATAAATATTTTATTAACTGTGAGGAAAGTGATGTTGAAGGTCACAAGCATGTTTTTCCCCTTCCTTATGAAATTGTTGAGCAACAAGAAATCTATAAGTCTGAAGATGAAATTCTGGAGCTAGAACAAGGACAAGCTAGCAATGCAGGAGACACACCCATTCATTTCAAACAACAATATGAGCAGTATCAAGGGTGTTTTGCTTCCCTTTATGGTTGTGAATCACACGACTTTCATGAGTTGTTTCAACGAGGACATGAGCAACTCAGTCTTGTTTATAATGCAGATCTCACACAACAACAAATTTGTTTTCTCAACTAGTTGGAGGCTTTTCATGAGTTTCAAGATCCAATAGTGAGATGGATGGATTCTTATTTTTCCAAAATCCCAAAGGTTGAAATTTTAACCATGATCATCATTTGCAACTGTAAGTACCAAATGCCTGCTAGCTTTTTGTCACGTTTGATATATCCTCTTCGGATTATTCTAAATAGTGACCTGCACATAGTTACGATTCTTAGTCAAATGTTTTATTGGTTTCATTGGAAGTGGAATTACACATGATTGTGTTGGTTTTTAGTTGAATAGAGTAGGTAGTAGGAGAATAATATCGTAGTTCAAGAATTTAATTTTTAGTTCGCAGATTGTTTTTCAGTAAGTTGGTTTTCGGTAGCTTGTTTGAATAAGAGACTCCATAGCCCAACAAAGGCACTGGGGTTTAGTTCCATTTTCAAGTTTCACTAAATATTCCATAGCCCAATGTACTCATTGGAGTGTAGTCTCATAATTCAACAAAATGCATGGTTGAGGGACAGTAACAGATACGTGGGGCTGACAGACAGAAACAAGGGTAAGTGATGAAAGGTAAGAGCAGTTATCTAATCTCAAGGCACCGACATAAAGTTCTTAGCACCTCACAGGGACGAGCTATCCCCAGTTGGAGCCAATGTTATAACCTAGGTCTGCATCCCCTGCTTCTCCTCTTGTTTGACCCTGACTTTGTCATTTTTCTTTTTTTGGTTGGTTCAAT
Source organism: Picea mariana (assembly GCA_032191745.1). Classification (NCBI taxonomy): domain Eukaryota; kingdom Viridiplantae; phylum Streptophyta; class Pinopsida; order Pinales; family Pinaceae; genus Picea; species Picea mariana. Next base: position 24,110 of record JASDQU010817546.1, read on the forward strand.
ATTTTTCCCATTACCAAGTATCTTGGTCCTTATTTTTTTTTGAGTCGTTGCGCATGTCTGTCTCTGTTTATCGAAGGATAAATATATGTTGGATTGGGTTCGAATTAATTGTCATCATATTTTCCCATTGATTGAGCTCACCACAGGTCCACCAAGTCTTTTTGCATATGCAGGAAACACCCATGGATAAACGCAGCCGCTCAGAACGGTCATATTTGGTCCAAGTTTGCCGAAATAAATAGGGGAAAGTTTCAATGGTGGAGATCTATCAAGCGAATCAAATCGAGGGTTGTCATCCATTCTGGGGTGCAGAATCACATGGAGTTTAAAATCAAGAGTCATCAGAACTCTCGAACTGTCGAAGACCTGAAGATAATCTAGGTCATTCAACTACCATGACACACAACAACAAATCATCTACTTCGACGATTTTCACTTCAGGAGTTTTCCAAGCACAAACATTCAAAATTCCCGAAGAGCCCAAGACCCAAAGTCCTGAAATGAATCGGGACCATACATCAACCGAGACACATGGAAGAAGATCATTCACTCTGGAAGTTTTACTCCGGGAGATCTTCATGCTTCACTTTTGAAACTCTCAAAGCCCAGATCTCTGAAGTGAATCTGGATTGTTCGTTGGCCACGACACGTGACAACATATCATTCACTTTGGGGATTTTCCTCTGGGAGATTCTCAGGTTTCACGTTTGAAAGTCCCGGAAAACCAAACACCCGAAGTCCCAAAGTAAATCTAGACCATCCATCAGATGGGACACGTGGCGACAGATCAGTTACTTCGGTGATTCTCCTCCGAGAGGTTCGAAGCACTAATAGTTGAATCTCCTGAAGCCTAAAGTGTCAAAGCATGTGGCAACCATTAGAAGAGACACGTGGCACACTCATGAGGCAAGACACATGGCATTCATCTCAGGAAATTTGGTTGTGTCATTTGCCCATTTCCACATGACACATGTCACCTTTCTTTCCAAGACACCTCAACATTCGTGACATCATAAGACACCAGGTCGTCACATCACTTCGATGATTTTCCTCCAGGATATTTTCATTCTTCACATTTGAAACTCCCAAAAATCAGACTTCTAAAGTAAATCTGGACAATTCATCCATCATGACACGTGGCGACAGATCATTCACTTCGGAGATTTTCCTCCGGTAGATGTTTTATGTTTCACTTTCAAAAAATCCCAAAGCCCAAAAGTCCGAAGTGAATCTGGACCATTGATCTCAGGTCAACGAGAGTTGTTGACTCTTGCAGCAGGTAAATATCACCCAAATATCGGATCGTAATCAGAACGATGACTATAGTTCATTGTGGGGACGCAAATTGCCCAGACGTTAATTTTCTAGAGCGGTCCCACAATTTAAACCATGGTTTTGTTAGAAGGATACATGGCATCTTCTAGTGAATTGCAGGCCCAAATGTGGTCTGAATCCAAACCACCCTCAATAGCTTCCGCAATCACGTGCTTGTATGACACCGCATCACGTCCACATTTCCTCCACTCATCCCACTCATTACTTTTGCTCCTCTCACCACCTGACACTTGTCCTCCATTCATGCCACCTGTATCCTTCATTTTGTGCTACCAGTTCCACACTCTAGATGCCTCCATCGTATTCACACCTCCTCTCACCTTGTGACATCTGTCTTCACACGTCATCTACCCCTGCATCCACTCTTCCCGTCTTCCCATTGGATTCCCACCTCCTCGACTTATTGTTCATGATCAATCATCACAGTAAAAGCGAGGGGAAGAGTCGAGTACAGTCGACTTAGACTGCACTTAGATTGTGAAAGCTCAGACACAGGTAGAGAGTCAGTCTCCATCATGGGTCGATGCAGGTTAGTCCCAGACGCACTTCAACAAGATCTACTCACACAGCCCGTTATCTCCAGTAGCCTCCAACATCTCGCAAACATGCCATTACTTGACAACAGAGCTCTGCTTTGTGACTTCGAGGCCCATTTTCGGCCATTCAGTTCCTTCATCATGCATCAGTTCTATCTCAGAGACAATAGTAGTTTTATTTTGATTAAGTCTAGCATTTTCCTATATTAGATGCAAGAGTGGCCTTCTGTGTGAGATAAGAACCACTCTTTCCGATTAAATTCAGCATATTAGTGCAGTTAATAATTTGTTTACGAAAAATTCCCTAAATTTATGTCTCATACCCCTAAGGACAGGAGCCTCTGCAACTCTTTTAAATAGTTAGTTTTTGGATATTGTAAACGTCGTATTTTTTTAGGAAAGAATAGCAATACAACAGATTGGTTGGACTCGTTTTATGCATGGATTAAAGATCTCTATCTGGTGAACATATTCTTGACGACAATGTTTCATTCAACTTCTTATGTGTTTTATTTCTTATCTTGAATACAGTTTTTGATTTGCGCAATGTGCTTTCATTTCCTTTCAGCGATTGTGTGACTTATTTTTACCGATACGCAACCTATCAAACAACTAATGCTTTGGTGAAATTTTTTTTTTGTAACCTGTGGGAGTTACTGTGTTTTGATACATGTTTGATGTCTTGAAATATTATTTTGAGTATTGAACTTCTTACAGCAAATTATTCATTGAGTAGGTTGTTGTTTCTCTCTATTTTCTATTGTTTCACTGGTCTGTCTTTAGTGTGCCATTAGCCAACGAAGGCCCTCAACTATATCATTCTGCCAACCCAACCTTGCCTTTGTCTTGATAGAATAACCCTATGACCAAAGTTAAAGAAACAATCATTCTAAATTGATAGGTGGACTAGCTTTGTCCTTTAGCAGTCAAGGGTAGACCTTAGGACCAACAGGAGGCTTTTTCTTCCAATTTTACTGGAGAGGTTCCATGGGGGAGAGCCAAGGTTAGTCTCTTGGTGGAGTGTCTCGGGCTAGAGAATTGGGCAATGAATGCCCTTTTTGAGGGGGTGAGCCTGGTTTTTCTGGAGAGGTCGCCGTGATTGCAGGCACCTCTCTTTGATTTGTCGCGCTCCCGAGGAATGCTAGAGGGGAGGTGATGGTGGGGGATGGGAGAGATGGAGGCGAGTGGGTGGTGTAGCCGGTGAGGGAGAGAGATTGAGAGGCCATGGATAGGGAAGGAGATGAGGTAATCAGGGGGAACTTTGGAACACGAAGAAACCTAAAAATTACAGTGGGAGCTGAGGAGCCTAACCAAGAGGGTGCACCAGATGGGAAGAAAAAATGAGAAAGGCTCCCGAGTTAAGAGATGTTTGTTGCTCTGAATTCCATTGAAGGATGAAGTGACCCTTGCCATCTCCATTGATGCATGAGTATACCTATGCATTTTCCTGGTGTGCCATACCTGGCTGGTTTGCTTGCTTGAGTGCTCGACCAGGCACATTACCATAAAGCCTCTCATGGTGTGAGCCATGGAGGAGTGAATTCTTGGGGGCTGGCGGTTGGGGTTAATAACTCCCCTGATTTTCCTGTGCCAATTGTGCACACATTTTCTCCAAGTGGTACCCCATCCGGGTGAGGGCAGTCCCTTTGGGATAATTCCATACAATGAATCCAGAGGGGTGAGCTTTTGGAAGGTCATGAGGTTTTGAGCTTAATTTGCTGCATAGAATCAACCCCTACATTGGCCAATCTGTCTGCCACCTTGTTTGTGCTTCTTCTTACGTGAGAAGTGATGAGAGTGAAAGATAGTTTGAGGAGTGATTGGAAGTTGCTGAGGGGGCCTAGGAGATGCCAACTGGTGGTGATTCTTTCCAGATTCCTCCCATTTAGGATTTTAGTGACCAGATCAATTATGACTTTGGATTCCCCCTCTATGACCAGGCATGTGAGGCTGTGGTCCAACACCAATTTCACTCCTTTAATGAGACCCAAAATTTTAGCTGAGTTGTTGGTGTCAAATCCTATATTTTTTGCTGTGAGACTATGAATTTGGCCCTCACTATTCCTTATGACAACCCCTAGGCCAGATAGTCCCAATTTTCCTTTTGAAGTTCCATCAAAGTTTATTTTGAAAAATTTGGGTGGGGAGGGAGACTGAGGGGTTGAAGGATTTGACTGGGGGGGGGATAATATGGAGGCAAGGAGTGCGATGACATGAAGCTCTAGGATTTGAGGATCTTGATCTCACCTGGATCAGAGGGGAAATCCTTGTGGGTCCACTGATGGAGTTGGAGAGTTTCCTGGAGATTTATGAGAATGGTTGACCAAAGGCTGGCAGGCAGGGTGAGCTTGGAGTAGAAGATTATTTTGTTCCTTTCTTTCCAGAGATGCCAAGCGATGAATCATGGTAGAAGTTTCTAGGTTCTATTTAGGATTGGGATTTTGAAAGAGCCAGTTCCCCATTCTCTAATCATGCTTGTGATAATGTCTTTGATATGTTTCGTTCTTCTCATGAGTTGACAAGCTTGATTCCAGATTTCCTCGTTGAATTTGTAGTTGTTTAGGATATGCTCCATAGTTTTTT